>WBNM01025463.1:63266-90503 GCA_013399055.1 Ramphastos sulfuratus
GAGAAGAGAAGAGAAGAGAAGAGAAGAGAAGAGAAGAGAAGAGAAGAGAAGTGGATGCTTTAGGTTGGGAAGGAGCTTTAAGTGTCAAGAGTTCAGCTCACCAGCTGAATCACCCTCCAGCAAACAGGGAGATTTTCAACCAGAGTAGGTTGCTCAGAGCCCCAAATAGCCTGACCTGGAATGGTTCCAGGGCTGGGACATCTCCCACCTCTCTGGGCAGCCTGGGCCAGGGTCTCACCACCCTCAGTATGAAATATTTCTTCCTCCTATTTAGCCTGAATCTCCCTGTTTTGGTTCAAACCCATCAGCCCTTGTCCTGTTGCAACAGGCCCTTCTAAAATGTCTGTTTCCAGCTTTGTGATCTACCCCTGAAAGTACTGAGAGACCACCAGAAGGTCTCCCTGGAGCCTTCTCCAGGCTGAACAACCTCAACTCTTTCAGCCTGGCCTCACAGCAGAGGACTTCCACACTCAGATCACTGTCGTGGCCTCCTCTGGCTCCACTCCAAAATGTCCAAGTCTCTCCTGTGCTGAAGACTCCAGAACTGGACCCAGCCCTAGCCTGGTACTGCCCCAAAACCTTCATCCTCTGCAATGCCATCCTCACACATGCCCAGGAAACTCACTGGGCAGGAATATTGTGTTTAAGACATCTATCACAGTGTGGCAAAAGGCTGATCCATCTCAATTTAAGTGCTCCACAGAAAGAGAGCTGGTTTGATGAATTTCTTCTGTCAAGGAAAACAAAAAATAAAGTTGAGACTAAGACAACCTGTTTTAACTTGGTGTTCAAAGTCATTCTGTTTTGAAATTCAAGCTGATTAGAATAAAAAAATTCTCTTTTGAATTTTTTTTTTTTAATCAAAAAGAGGTCACACACAAAACACTTTGATATTATCTGAATGAGGAATTGCAGGCACTATTATATATTATTGGTTTGGGAGTTTGGTTGTTGGTTTTGGTTTTGGTTCGGGGTATTTTTGTTTGTATTTTTGTGTGTTTGGTTTTGGTTTGGTTTGGTTTGGTATTGTTTTGGGGGTTTGGGGGGGAGTTGTTTTTTGTTTTGGTTTGTTTTTTTTTTGTCAGCTCACACTAAAGTCTCAGAGATTTTGACTTTTCATCCAGGACAAGGAATCATAGAATCATAGAATCATAGAATGGTAAGGTTGGAAGGGACCTCAAGGATCATCAAGTTCCAATCCCCTGCCATAGGCAGGGACATCTATTAAGCCTCTGTGCTAAAGGACATGGAACTGTTGGAGCAGGTCCAGAGGAGACCANAAAGGGATCAGGGATTTGAGGAACTCATTGGTGACTTTTGCTTTTGTAGAGCCAGAGCTGCTCCTGGTGTCCTGCTTTGCTGTCCATAGCACAGGCCAGGAAAGGCAAAAATGGAAACAAAGGAAAAGGGAAAGGAAAAAAATAAAGCAAAAGAGAAGGAAAAGGGGAAAAGTGGAGGGAAGGGAAGGGAAGGGAAGGGAAGGGAAGGGAAGGGAAGGGAAGGGAATCTTTATTCTAACAGCAAAATCTGTCCTCTGAGTAATTCTGAAGTGTGGTGAGTTTTGTGTTAAAATAAATTTGTTTTCCAGGTTGCAAAAAAGAAAAATGAGAACTCTGAGCAATTTCCTCTATTCACTGCTATTAAAACTACCACTCTTAATAAAGAGGACTCTGTAACAAGTGTCCTGGTCTCCTGTGGATCCTGGTAGACTTTCCCACGTGGGCTCACACCTCTGTAACAGCCATGTCTAGGATTCCTCTCCCAGAGGGCTGGCGACAGGTGATTTGGGAACAAGCATGAATTCTCCTGGACAGTAACATCTGCTACCAGGATGCTGCATTACCAGTCCAGGAGAAGCCCTTGTCTGTATGTGTAAAACAAGTCACAGTCACCCTACTTTGTGCCTTGGTGCAGGGAAGCAAGGGGAGGGTGCTGAGGTCTGCATGCTGTGTTGGGGGAGCTCTGTGAACCAGAACCACGAGAGGAACATAACAAGGTAGTTTGAATGCTTCCAAATAAATGGCTCCCAGAGTGAGGCATCTGCCTCTGGCTTCTCCCTGCTGAGTTCCTTAAAATGCTGGCAAGAGTATTCAGACTTGCAGTCACTGAAAGTTTTGCAACCAAGTTGAGTTCAATCTGGGATTTCACCCCTTCTGAGAAGCTATTTGCAATAGGCAGTGGTTGCAAGGTGAGGAGGTCAGGGAGGAGGGGAACCACAGCACACAGTTGCCCAGTAGTGCAGGAAGCAGTTAGTGGGCACAGCTGGTTTTACTGGCTGAAAACCAGATTTGTTTTCAGAGAGCTGCCTCAAGCAACCCATCACTGGCAGTGCCACCAGCATCCATTTTGGGTGGAAGAAGCAAACCAACTTACACTCCTCCTCTGGAAGGAGATATGCAGGAGAAGCATGTCAGGAAGGGCACAACAATGCTACTTTACTGGCAGATAAAAGACACTGATTAGCTTATTATTAGCATTGTGGCAAAGGTTCCACCAAAAAAAATTAGGCTGCTCTCAGTGGTGGGTGCTGTTCACATTACAGGAGACATTCCCAAATTCCAAGGACTCATCCATGTGCATCTCCAGGTCCAGTAAGGTGACCTCCTCCACTTGAGACACCAGTGGCAGAAACAGGATGGCTCCATCTCGGTCCAGCCATGCACTAATTGCATCTACTTTGTTTTCCTTTCTCTGGAGTGAAAGCCTCAGTAATGGAGCTGCTGCAGAGCATTGCTGGTGCTGAGCTCTGGGGGAGTCACAGTAGAAGCATCTGCACAGAAGCAAGGCAGCTCTGGTGCCCTGCACTGCAGTGCTTGGGTGGCACTTCTGCAGATATTTACAGTTGCACTCCTAGGGAGCCTAATAGTCCCATCTGGAAACATCAGAGCTCAGACAGAGCATGGAAGTGGTTGTGGCAATTTCAAGCAGCAGGAGATGGATGTATGGGGCTTCATAAAAGCCAGTGTGAGGATGTGACACAGACAGTCCTCATGTCCCCTTGCATCAGGAATGGAGAGAGGAGCAGCATGGCTCCTGGAAGAGAACACAAGCGTGGAGAGCCTGCACTGTGCTTGGGGGGGACAGCCAGGGTGCACCTCCCCTGCAAATGCCTGTATGCAGGACACCCTGGGCAGAGCAGCTGCATCTCATCTTCCTGAGTTCCTCCAAGAAACCTGGAGGATGGCCTGGAGGTCATCTTCTTCCCACGTATGGTCAGCTTTAGTGAAGGAATCCCTAGCAGAGGGATGTACTGGAAGCATCACAGGACTTCTCTGTGTGCTACTAATGCCAGGGGAAGGGGAAGGGTGAGTGCTTTGGGCTCTCTGGGAGCTTCAAAATGTGCTATTAGCCCTTGGGAGAGGCAGAGGAATGGGATGATAACAATTTGACTACTTCACTAATATTCCCTCTAAGGTCACCTTGCTCCTAGCCATTGCTTAGGCTGAGGGTGACCCTTGCTACATCGATCAAGTATTTCACAACCCTGTCAAGCAAAAACTTCTCTGTCAGCAGCTTCCTCCATGATCTTCAAGGAGTAAATGCATAAACAAGCAGCTTTGCATCCTCATTAGGCACAAGTGGCTACCCCTAGGCTCATTCAAGAGTTAGTCACCGCTATTTAACCCCACCAGCCTACACCAACCAAGAGCCACAGCCACTTGCTTTGCTCACACTGTATCCAAAGCAGATAATGGTCATAGGAAGCCTCACATGCAAACCACAGCACAAAAACAGCTTCTTTGCAAAATCACCAACTTGTGAAGCACCAGAGCAGGTCAGACTCCTCTGAGGGCTCAGGATGCCTATTGTGCACCAGTTTTGCTGGGTTGGGGAGACAAAGGCAAGTCAAACTCACTGCAGAATGGCAGATATCTTGAGATGCAGGCTTCATCATCTTTGTCAGACAGCATCTGATCCTCACTGCTGTGCAGAGAACCATCCCAGTTGTGACTGTGGTGGCTTTGCCAGTGCTCTCTTGCACAGAACACCTCGACTTGTAAAGAGGGACAGTTCCCCAGAGCTGCTCACTCATAGCTCCCACTTCTGTGGGACAGACTTCTGGTCTTAAGAGTACTGCAAGGCAGATTTGAGCTGAAATTGTCTACCACCTTCTCATGGCTTGATTTTGAGTTGCAGTCAGTCCAGCCTGGAGGCAACTTACAGTGGACACCACGTGTCATACACTCACTGATGTGACTTTGCCTCATAATGAGGACTCTCTTCCCCACCACAGCCTCATGCTAGCTCATTCAAAATTCCACACACCCTGAGACACCAAAAGTGACCACTGCTCTTTCTGGGGCCTTGCCAGGTCCTTTCAGACAGCACAGGAGCTTGAACCACCAGCAGGTTGGAGGAGCAGGGCTCTTCCTTCCAGCTTTTTTGCAGTGCTTCAGTTTCTCCATCTTGCTGTTGCTGAGCTTGTTTAGTCTGGAGATAAAGTCAATTGAGAAGGGTTTACAGATCCTTGGAGGAACGAACTGATGACAAACATAATGTAAAAAAGATTAGAACATTTAAAGCACAGAAACAGCATTTTTATAAGCAAAGGAAAAGAGGCCATGCTATTCTGGGTAGGAACATGTTGCTGGGCAGGAGCTGGCAGCCTGTCAGTGTTTGGGATTGCAGTACCAAGGATAGGAGCCCAGCAGCATCCCTTCCCTGGCACGAGCAGGTAGATTGGAGCTCCTGCAAGTGGAAAGTAGCAAGGGAATGGGAATAAGAGCCAAAGAAAGCAGGCTGGTGGTGTGGCCCACGGGGGAAGAATTGCTAGACTCTTGCAGCTCATCTGCATTGCAAGAGGCTGGCAGGATAGCAGTGTGGATAACCTCATCTGGTAGAGAAACCAAACGTGGTGAGAAAGAGCTCCTTTTGGTGAAAGGCACAATGCAGCACTGCTCCTCTGTGCCTGGTAGTAAGAGTCCATGTCTCCTACCAGCTGCCAGTGCTGGTTCTTGCCTTCCCCCATCCTCATAACACAGCACCTTCAGTCCATTCCAGATCTGCCAGGGCATCTGTTCTTTGCCCCTCCTGCAGAGTACCTATCTGCCAGCCCCACACATCGACAGGAGGAGCTGAACACATCCAAGATCAGTTGTGCTAAGAAGCAGCTCTGCTCCTGTGCTTGAAGAATAAATCTGAGATACTTGGAGACCTTTACTCTTCTTTCTACCACACAAGGTCTTATGAGGAATGGCTGATGGAACTGGGCTTGTTTAGTCTGGAGATAAAGAGGTTGAGGGGAGACCTCTCTGCTCTCTACAACTCCCTGGAAAGAGGTTGGAGTGAGGTGGGGATTGGTCTCTTCTCCCAAGTAACTAGTGATAGAATGAGAAGGAATGGCCCCAGCCTGCACCAAGGGAGGTTTAGGCTGGACATTAGGAAAAGATTTTTCATGGAAAGGGTTGGCAGGCATTGACACAGGCTGCCCAGGGAAGTGGTGGAGTCACCATGCCCAGAGGTGTTTAAAAGCCACACAGGTATGTCTTAGGGGTGGACTTAGTAAAGTATGGTTGGATTTGGTGATCCTGAATGTCTTTTCCATCCCAGATGATTCTATGAAACACTCAGCTGAAAAGGGCAAGAGGAGGGTGTGGAGAGACAGTCCTTGCTAGCAGAGTCAAATCATGGCTGTCAGGAGATGGTTTACTCCTTTCCAACACCACTTTGTTCACTAAGCTGTGCCTGAAACAAACGAGGAATCCAACTGTGAAACCCACAGCCCTACACTGCCTTCAGTCAGACTGAAAAGCACTTGGAGCTTGTGAGTTTTGCTGCTTCTTGATGCAAAATAAAATGAGAGGGGAAAAAAAGGTGTCAGCAAATTGGAGGGGCTCCAGGAAAAGGAGATAAAGATGATTAAGGGTTTAGAAGGATTGACCTATGAGGAAAGATTAAAGGAACTAATTATGTACAGCTCAGATAAAGGATGAGTAAAGAGGTGATTTAATAAAGGCCTGCAAATACTCAAGAAGGTGTCAACAGTGAGGGAGGGGGGAGGAATTATTTAGAGCCCTTCAGAGAGGAGCAACACAAGTGATGGAATGAAAGGGGAAGGTGACATGGGACATTGGCACAATGAGGACAAAGCCAGACTTCTTCAGGGAGCAGCAAGTGAGCTCCAACCCTCTGGAGACACTAACCCTCCATCCCTAAGCGATCAGACAATGCCTTTTCAAAGCTGTTTAGGTGCTTAAAGGTGCAGGGAAGTGCTTTAATAGGATTTTCAGATGCATCTAAGCAGGTTAGGAAACAGATTTCAATGGGACTTAGGCACTTAAATAGTTTGATCAGTTCCATCAGTTGCTTGCTTACATCTTTGCACAAAACAACTTGAAGGACTGGTTCTGGGACTCATCAGGAATCCCCTGGTAGAAGAAGATTAGAACTGAAATGCAGGCTGCTGGAGCAGTGCAAAAGTGGACTGGCTGCCGTGCAGGAGGACTTTTGTAGGAAACCATCTTGCCTCGTCAGGGCATTGTGCATTGATCTGCACAGTCAATTTGCAAGTCAATGAGATTTAGACTCCCAGGCCCATTAAAATAAAAAATTCAGAACGCCTTTGGCGCTTAAGCACCTTGGTCAGTTAGGTTGGGCTTTGCTGCAGAACGGCTGTGGCTTGTCAGTGCCCAAGGTGAACACATTCCCTGTGCAAAAGCCTACCCACAGCAGCATCTTCTCCCTCGTGCTTCACTTGAATGTGTCACCAAGTCTCCAGGGAAAGATATCTCATTTTCCTCTGTGCTGCAATTTAGTTACCTATTGTTTTCCTGGGGACATCCTTCCACACTAAGTGGCAGCAATAATCAACCGGATGGGAGAGGGATGAGAGAAGCAACATTGACACTGTAAAGAGAAAGTCAGGAGGTTGGCAGCATGAAAGACCCACCAGAGTTTCCAGCTAAAAAACACTACGAAACTGTAGGGAGAGCATGGCAGGTGTGGGCTTAAGATTACTGACCTGAAAGTTGCCTTCTGCCCCACACAGACATTACTCAAGACCTATCCACTCTCCAAGGAGCTCAGTCAACACTGCCTACTTGGTAGGGGTCTCCAGTGCCATGTGTGGAGATTCACCAGTGCACTCAAGGCTGTCCTCTTGCCTTGCTGCACCTGCCTGAGCTCTGTTGTACAGCAAGGTCTCAGAGGATCACAGGATGTTAGGGGTGGGAAAGGACCTCCATAGATCATCCAGTCCAACCCCCCCTGCCAGAGCAGGACCATACAATCTAGCTCAGATCACACAGGAATGCATCCAGAGTGGTCTTGAAATTCTCCAGAGAAAGAGACTCCACAACCTCTCTGTAACACATTTCCATCAAACAGCCTCTAGCTTCTTGGTGGGAACTCTAACCATGTGCTGTAGATGGTCATGGGGAATTCACCCCTGACTCAGTTGTAGAAGCACAAGAAGTTCATAGAGTCATAGAATGTTCTGGGTTGGAAGGGACCTTAAAGACAGAAAAGTAAGGCAAAGTGAGGCAAGGCAAGGAAAGGGGGGAGGAAAAAAAGGGGGAGGGGGGAGGAGGAGTGGGGAAGGAATAAAAGGAAAAAGAGGTAGAATTACCCAAGCATGAGTGCTGCCTGTACCCAGCCATTTTACTGTCCCAGCTGTTGCAGCTGCAGTTTCAGATTCTGCATGAAAGTTCTTCAGGCAGCAATAACAGAAGGTGAGGTGAGAGGTGGAGAGGTTGTGACTCATTCTTGTTATCATCCTGAAGGGTTTTTCAGGGCAAATATTCCAGCAATAGTTTTCATTAAACCACCAACTTGTCAATTTAGCCTAAAATATATATATATATGTATTTTCAAGTAATTGCTTAAAAACAGGGAGCTATTTGAAAGGCTGCTTTAACCCTTTTGCAGCACTTGAGTCCACTCGAAATGCTCTGAAAGAGGGAAGTTAAATACAAAGATAAATGCATAAATGGCCAGAGTTGCTATGGAAATGTAAGAGGATGGAAATTGAAAGTCAATAGAGGACTAACTTGCTGTTCAATTTTAAAAATAGTCTTTCTATACAGAAATGGAACATTTTTCAAATCTCTGTTGGCCTGTATTATACAAAATGGGAAGTGGTTTTGTGGCTGGGTACATCTATTTAACGCTGCACGCTCAGTCTGCAGACCGTGCGGTCGATGGCCCATACTAAGCAGAACCTTTCTCTCAGGTTAATGCTCATCTCCATCACAGCTGCAGTGTCCTGGTGCTAAATGTCAGCCATGAAAGGTACAGGTATGTGGGTCAAACTCTGTGGGATATAATGACAAATAATTTGTAGGGATTTTAGGTCAGGCCTGTTTATTTTTCTGAAGTTCCCCCAAATAAAAAGACTTCTCTGATGGGCGTTGCTGTCCCACAGGCAGCAGGTAACAGCTTTCTAAACCTGCTGGCCTGCAGTCAGCTGTGATGGGAGAAGAGACATCTCAATGGAATTAAGTCCTAACAAGCTTTACAAGGGAGGCTACACCCAAATTAACCCTTCTCCCTATCCCCCTTCCACCTTCCATCCCACTCCTGGGATGTGATATGAACTCAGCCACTCTATCAGACACCAGAGAACCCACATGGGAGATGACCGTAGGAAGCCAGGCTTCCACTGCCTGCAAAGTGACTTGTTTTATTAAGATAAATGTAATACACTTCTCTGGTTCCATTCAGAGAGGGAGAGCAAATTATGTTTGAACAGCGTAAAACTCCATCCATGAGCAGCATAGCAAGTGGCAAGTGGGACTCTGCTTCCAGCCACCCACACTTTATGCTCCCTCTCCATTTCCAGACACTGCCAGAGCTTGTTGGGTCTATTTATTCATTTACTAAATGTCCAGTGCCATTTTGGTATTGGCAGCCTAAAATCTACCAGTGTCATTTTGGTATTGGCAGCCTAAAATTCACAGCTCACCATGTCCCACATCCCAAGAGCATAACTCTTTTTTTGCCCCTTGGTCTTCTCTCCCCACTGATTTTTCCCACCTCTTACTCTGCGGTGCCCAGAAGCTGCTGGCAACCAACTCAAACACAAAGCCCCAAAATGGGAGAGCAGAGCACACATAGGAGACATTCATGCCCAGGTTTCCCATGAGATGGAGCCCTCTCATGTGTCTGGACATGTATCCAATGCACACAAGTCTCACACAGCAAGTTTCCAACAGCTGAAGCCATCTCACTGACTTAGGAAACCTGAAAAAAAAACCTAACAGGGGCAGAAGATGCTGAAATTCAGCTTTTCAGTGAGAAGAGCTGGCACAGGCTTCAGGCTTGGCAAAGTAATTCTGCCACATCCTTTTTTTTTTTTTTTTTTTCTTTCCCCTGAGCTGCTTTCCCCAAGTCTAGCTCCATCCACTTCTGCAAAGGGGGTTGAAAGAACTCCACAGCACCAGCAGGATTCTCACCAGCCCCATCTCCCAGCCCGTAAGCCTTTAAAAATAGCTCGGTGCTGCTGGGTGGGATTTTCTTCTGCAGGTGCCACCCATTCCAGAGTGAGATGAGATTCTAATCATAGCTGCTGCGCAGAGGGAAGGGTTCAGAGTTGAGCTGTGCAGCAGCAGCTTCATTTTCACAGCAATATCGTGATGTTCTCTGGGTGTCAGGGGGACACATATTGCTGTCACTTCCCCACGCTCTGTTTGGAGCTCAGATGCAAGAGCAGCAAGGAAGCAGGCAGCTCTCACCGCATCACAGGCTCACAGGATGTCAGGGGTTGGAAGGGACCTTCACAGATCATCCAGTCCAACCCCCCTGCCACAGCGGGACCAGATAATCTAGCTCAGGTCACAGAGGAATGCATCCAGACAGGCCTTGAAATGCTCCAGAGAAGGAGACTCCACAACCTTTCTGGGGAGCCTGTGCAGTGTTCTGTCACCCTCACAGTAAAGAAGTTCCCCCTTGTGTTGAGGTGGAACCTCCTGTGCTGCAGCTTCCATCCATTGCTCCTTGTACTATCACAGGAACCAAGTGAGCAGCACCTATTGTC
This sequence comes from Ramphastos sulfuratus, assembly GCA_013399055.1. Lineage (NCBI taxonomy): Eukaryota > Metazoa > Chordata > Aves > Piciformes > Ramphastidae > Ramphastos > Ramphastos sulfuratus. The sequence continues at coordinate 73,240 of WBNM01025463.1, forward strand.
CCCCCCACTCCTGACTCCCAGCCCTCAGATATTTATAAACATTTATTAAATCCCCTCTCAGTCTTCTCTTCTCCAGACTAACAAGCCCCAGGTCCTGCAGCCTTTCCTCATCAGTCTCCTAATCGTCCTAGCTGCATCCACAGCTCAAAGGCAGAGGAGAGCAGCCCTGTTTGGTGGCTTGGTGAGCCGAGCCCTGACAGCGACCAAGATGCTCTCAGATAGCTTGTCCCATAGAGAGAGGGTCCCTAGCCTGGTGGGTGCTCTCCCATCCAGCTAGAGGGATGAGGAGAGAGGGGTCCCCACTCCAGCAGGGTTGAGCAGAGAAAGAGGAGCTCAGGGCTGCACTTCCCCAGCATGCACACACACACACACACACTCCAGTGGGTGTCACACACTCATTGATATGGCTCTGTACTCACCATGGAGCACTGTCTATTCCCCACCACACCCCCATGCTGACTCCTTAAAAATTCCCCACAACATAAGGCAATTTTTTACTCCCCCAGATTAGACAACCCCCCCAAATTTCTCTTACAGGAAGTTGTCACCACTCTGCTGGAGGTGTACAACCTGCTTGGCAGCTGTGTGCTGGTTTTCTTTAGCTGGCTCTCTCACCACGGTGCCAGCAGACACTCCTGCTGAATGGGCTGTGCACCTTCTGCCAGGTCCCTTCACAAAAGAGCTGTCAGTCCCAAGGAGGAGAAGGCCCCTGCCAGAGCCCCAGCATCTGGATCTCTCAGTGGAGCAGACTAGAAGCCTCAAGATGTGGGGTGATTTCTGACAAGGTCTCCCAACCTAGTCCAGCAAATGTGTCTACCATCTGCTAAAGTTCACATGACTGAAATGCCCGTGGGGACTGCATCACCAGCATACAACACACACAATAGCACCTTCTCCTTTTATTTTCCTCTTTCTTTGACACCATCTCTACTGAGCTATGCCCACAGCCTTCTGCCTGCTCCTACAATTAGGGCTGCAGGAGCTCTGTGGCTGTGCTGCCTTCCTCAGTTCTTCATTTCTGTGCTTTCAGAAGCTTGAGTCAAGCCACTTACAGTGCTCTGAAGGGGCAAAATGCAGCACCACCTTATGTACAGTTAAAGAATGTTTTCTTAATAAAGGTCAAAACAGCACTTCAAGGGCTCTCACCATCATCACCAAACCCTGGGAAAGCTTGAGAGGGAATGCACTTTATGCTAGCACTCATCTCCTTTGGCTGTTTTGCCTGTTAGTCCTTCCTCTCCAATGTATCCTTGATTTAATGGAGGTGCTTCATTTTTAGCCTTTTGCTGCAATATTAAAGCAACTAGTCTCTACATTTTGCTTTAAGGATATGGATTTATCTGAAATCAGCCTGATCTAACAATCTGATGATGACTTGTGGAAGGATGCAAGCTTTTGGAGAAGCCTGAACCCATTCCAGGTCAACCCTAAGCTAGTTAGCTGGGTACTCAACATAGAGCATCTGGGTACCCAATGTGGAGCATCTTTCCCACCAGCACCTGCCCTGGGGTCCTGGCAAATCCACCCAGGTTGCCACATGTCTGCTCCCTGCAGGATCCTATAGAAGAGTCTGATAAAATCATGGGGAGAGAAGTGATGCTCATCACCTGGAGCAGAGCAGTCACCACCTCATCCTAGAGGGGAAGTTTTCAGAAACAAGCAGAAATTACTGCTACAGAACTGTACCTTCTTGTTCCCCACACCATACCCACAGCCAGCAAACCATAGATGACAGCAAACTCACTCCAGCATGACCACGTTGCTGTGGGCACAGCCACAAATGCACCCTCACACACACACACAGATGTTTCATCAGCTGCATGGCAGGGCTGGCAAACCCTGTCTCAGAGCTGTTCTGTGGTTACCAGCAGCAAAGCTATAAACCTCCCTCCCCCCCTCCCTTTTGCAGCCCCATATGCATTCTCTTCATGCATTTAATCCTGACAGCCCTAGTAAATTCTTCCTGAAAAGAAAAGAAAACCCTTGTTTCCCCTCTCCTGAGCTACTGCCTCTTGCTAAATGCCATTAGAAGCTGAACCTACAACAACATCACTCCTTGCTGAAGGTTGAAACCACCTTGACTGTAATCCTGGTGTGGCACTAGATGGGGAGGGGAAAAAAAGGAGATACTTCCTTCGACTCCTCTGTCAGCTCTAGTTTGCATCAAAATCTCCTTTGTATGTCACACAGTTATTAAAGTTGTGGATTGTGGCTCGGGGTGGGGGTGTGTGTGACCGGGGCTGTGTGCCTGTGCCTGGGAAACTGGGTCACCCGGAGAGCGCACCGTGAAAACTCTGCCCTGACAAATCCAGGCTGCCAAGACTTGCAGATAGCCCTTATAATGTTTTTATGCCTCCCATCATGTTTTGAAAGGAGTAAATAATACCACTTTTGCCTCTATTTTTGTATCTTTTATTCAGCAGCTTCCTGAGGTAAACGACCTTCAGCAGGCAAAGCTAAGAGGAAGCTCCTATCTCGCTTGCTGCCTGCTCGCTCTGAAATCATGATGCTTGCTCTGAAATCATGATGCTTGCTCTGAAATCAATATGCTTGCTCTGAAATCAATATGCTCACTCTGAAATCATGATGCTCATTCTGAAATCATGATACACTAGTCTAGTGTACACTAGTCACACTAGTGATCATGACTTCCATGAGGCTCTTTAGAAAACATTCCCTTTTTTCCAAGAGGAACAGCTAACAAAGAGGTTAAATTACTCCCCAGATTTGGCTCCAGCTTCAGTCCCAGCATCTTGTCACCCTTCTCTCCACATCACGGCCCCAAGGATGCCAGGAAATCACACCCTCAGAACAGAGAAGACCTCCATGGACATCTCCATGGTCAGAGCAGAGGGCTGCTCTCAAGCAGGCAGGCATCCTTTTATTTCCATCAGGGGTCTGAATAACACACCTCAGAGAATTTCCATCTGAGGCTGAGAAGAGACTTTATTTCTCTCTACAACTAACTGAAAGGAGTTTGTGGTGAAGTGGGAGTCAGTCTCTCCAGTATCAAGTGAAAGAACAAGAGGAAATGGCCTCGAGTTGCACCTTGGAAGGTTTAGATTGGGTACTAGGAAAAATGTCTGTACCGCAAGAGTGGTCAGGCACTGGAACAGGCTGCTCAGGGAGATGATGGAGTCTCCATCCCTGGAGATGTTCAAGAAACCTGTAGACATGGCACTTTGAGACAAGGTTTAGTGAGCATGGTGGTGCCAGATTGACAGTTGGACTTGGTCTTAGAGATCTTTTCCAACCTTAACAATTCTGTGATTGCATGGATTCTCTTACCCAGCAGTGACAGTGGGGCACTGAGAGGTGGGGGAAGACAGGCAGAGTGTAGAGCAGGACTGGCCCAGCTCAGCACCAGGCTTGAGGTAGGGAACTGAAACTTGCTGAGTCTGTGCAAGTCAGAAAGATGTGGGCCACAGCCTCTGGGGAAGCAGAGAGAGAGAGGACTCTGGGGTTTCTTACTGACAGCTTATTTTAATACTTACAGTGTCAGTGAGGGGATGGCAGAAAGAAACACCTTGGCAGGGAGGACATTACTGCTAAAGAAGGATTGCAAAGAGGCTCCTGGGGGACAAAAGTTGCTTTTCCTTGAGCTGTTGTCGGTGCATTTATTTCCCTTAAAGAAAGCAAAACATGAGTGACCAGAAGCAGGACCAGTGACAGGTAAAGGAATCAGAAGGCTCTGACTTCAGACACAGATTTGCTGGCATGGGGACAGCTGCTGGGAAGGATTTCAAAGTCCCACGGTGGGAGAAATAGAGTTGAGAAACAGAAAGTCGAGTTTTGACAGGCTCTGATCTAGGCTCCACTTTCCTCTTGGTGCTTCTTCTCTCCAGTCTCCTCAAGCCCTCTCCGTGTCCTCTGGCTAATGTATTCAGCAGTGGGTTTAGGGGATCTGGGGAGAATGAATTGTCAGAGCGTCGGAAGCAAGCGATGGCAGGGGAATTACTGCTAATCCTTCTTGCGGGACACAACACTCCAAAGGATTTAAAGGCTGTTTAAAAAAAAATCTAAAATAAAAGGACACCTCTCCCTTCTTTCATGTATTTTTGGGTTGGTCACTTGCTGCTGGCCGGGAGCTGAAAGAGAGAAAAGAGAAACTTTGAGGAGAGGGAAAGGATAAGAGAGGAGGAGAAGAAGGAAAGATAAAGAACGGTGATTAGATCTGAAGCAAAGCCTATCTTAGCCTCTCCGGGAGTGTAGGCTGCAATTAAATCTCTTCTGCCTAACAATGCCCTGTTGTTATTTGCATAGAGCTTGAGATGTGGCGATAGGGGAGGAAGGAGCTGCAGGCAGAGGAGGTTGCAGGTTCTCTTATCGCTGAGCTGCCGGCAGCGTTTGAAATCCGCTGGCTGCAGGGATGTGGGTCCAAGCCCTTTGCCTCAGCTGAGGATCTGAGTCACTGAAGTCATGAACGGTTCCTGAGCAGCTGTGGAGGGAGGAATTTGGAAGCACAGGGGCCTCACACTCTCACCCTGCTCCACATCTGATTCGTAGATGTGATCAAGACTGTATTCAGCCCTGGCATAGATTCAGAGAATCCCAGCACGGTGAGGGTTGGAAGGGACCTATGGAGATCATCTGGTCCAATCCCCTTGATAAAGCAGGCTCACCCCAGAGCAGCTTGTCCAGGATCACAATGTCGAGGTGGGTTTGGAATCTCTCCAGAGAAGGAGACTCCACAACCTCTGTGAGCAACCTGCTCCAGAGCTCACAGCAATGAAGTTTTCCCTCATGTTCAAATGGAACCTTCTGGGTTCCAGCTTGTGTCCATGGACCTTTGCCCTGTCACTGGCACCACTGAAAAGAGTCTGGCCTCATCCTCTTGACCTCAGCCCTTTAGATATTGTTTAACACTGCTTATTAATAAATGCACAAATAATTGCTACTGCATAAGCTTTCCTTAGTGCTCTTCTTTGTGCACCCTCTCAGCTGTGGCTCAGTGGAGGATGCTGTTGAAGAAGGGGTACAGCAGGGTGTTAGACGGTATCTAAAGCCTGTTGGGGAACAGAGCCCATACTTAGCTTATCAGTTCACAGCACAAAGAGCCTGTGTGAGAGGGAGGCTCAAGCAGGGTGGCAGGAAGGGCTATGTGCTGTTAATGGGAGGGCTCAGGTAGGTGGCTTAGGGATGGCAAGAAGATGTCTGTTGCCTTGGGGCTGTCTCTCCTCTTAAAACTTGTGTCCTGTGCTTGGGAATGGCTATAAGCAGAGTGAAGAAGAGCAAATTGTGACTTGGAGGACAGTTTTTTACATACTGGCTCACTCCCTCTATATATTGAGTAGCCTGACAGGCACAAATGGAGATCTGAACTGGGCTGCCTTCACCCTCCAGGGCTGTGGCCTTGTAGAGATGCTGAAGTGCTTTAATTCCTGTCACCAGCCCCAGCTGGAGCACCAAAGGCTGCTAGGCTCATTTTTGTCACCTGCATAACAAGCCTGGTACCCCTGCTCATTTCTATCCCTCCTGCATAGAAGCCATTCTTAAACCAATACCTGCTTTGGAGCGTGGGCCATGAATGTAGAAGACCTATTACAGAAGATATGAGGTGGCCCAGAGCTGTGATTTGGGCAACTGGTAAACTAGGATGTGCTTTCAGATGCAGAAATTTCATTTCCTAAAAGAGGAGACTGTGGAGGGAAGCAAGGCAAGAGAACATGAAAAGAAGTGCTGTTAGGCTTCTCTGATAGTGATAGTAATAGATGGAATCACATTTTTTGCAGTCTGAGGTCATCCAGAGCACTGCAGAATGGATTTAAGGCTCCCTTAATGAACATATGAAGGCAGTCACATAACAGACCACAAGGAAAGAATTTCATGCCTAACTATATTGTAATGGTAACTCAGTCCCTCTTCTCCACGTTGGTGGGGACAGGACTACTGCAGTCAGTGAATGCTCAGCCTGAGCTGGCCTCCAGTAGCTGGAGGAGAACATGCAAAGCACTTTGGGCATCTGGGATGCCTCAGTACCATGTTTCAAGAGGGTCAGGCAGTGTATCTCTCCAAGGAAAGACCAAGGTCCCAAAGCAAGACTTGCAGAATCTTGCCGATTTACCTCACTCAGAAGTGATGGAAACCAGACCATGGCTGCCTGAGTTGCTCTTTGAATAGACACTACTGGGAAAAAAAAAAAAAAAAAAGCAACTTTTCAGAGGCACTGATTTCAAAGCACTTTCTTATCACCATTATGCATAAAGGTAGCACTTAGAGACTCATCACAAAACTTCTGCCATTTAGGTGCTTCAGGCGGTTGGTTGGTGCTGGAAACCTTGCGCCCAAGCCACCTCCAGCAGCTCAGACTCACCCAGCTGCTAAATTACATCCACTTTCTCCAATGATCCTGCCTCAACCTCTTTCTTATTTTTTTTTTTAATTCCTTTCTTTTTTTTTTTTTCTTCCTTGATTTTCAAGGCTTCTGACAGAGCTGTCCTCAATTATGCAGTGTTTCTGTGCTCGCAGCGGTTCAAGGAGGTCCAGGCTGGTGGATTATATTGACTTTGCCCTCTCCGTGTCCTTGAAGCTAAGGCAAGGCTAGTGCTGCTAGCAGATGGGCTATTCTTCTGCAAATCATGCTTTGCTGTCATCTGTCCCAATTCTCAGCCTGAGCTGCGATGGCAAAAAACAACTTGTTAAGGAATTGCTTCTTTCCTACCACGTTCAATTGCTCTCAGTCTCAGGCAGTTGGTATTGATTAACTGCACCTACTCAAGTAGGTTTGCAAAAGGCACTTAGTGAAATTCATTTAGGAGATTCTTCAGTGGTTTTTACTGCCCAAACTATATGTGTGATGCAGCCAGGTGAAGGTTTAACTTTCAGAGGGTCAGGGTAAGAGCTGCCATGGAAATGAGATTTCAGTTTTGTCCGAAGTTCTGCGTACAGCATGGAACAAAAATGCAAAATCTGAGTTTTGCCACAAAATGTTAATTTGTGGGGTTTAGTTGGAAACAACCTTTCATTTTGTGTTTGTTTTGGGAGGTTACTCAGATTATCTAAATAGGAAGAAATTTCAAAATGAAAAGGTGCTCTGAGAAACAAGAGCATAAGCCTAGACTGAGGGTTTTGTTTTTAATGATCCTGTGGAGCAATTTAACTTTCATTTTAAATCCTTATTCCCAGGCCCTGCAAAACCCACAAAGTGTCTGTTATGAGAGTGCAACCCCATGCTCAACATCTTCATCAATGACTTAGATCAAAGGACTGAGCAGACCCTCAGCCAGTTTGCTGCTGATACCAAACTGGGAGGAGCTGCTGACACCCCCTCAGGCTGTGCTGTGCTACCATTCAGGGAGACCTGGACAGGCTGGAGAGCTGGGCAGAAGGGAATCTCATGATGTTCAACCAGGTCACATTGATCCTGGAAGTTCTGTACCTTAAATTTTTGCTTTCACATGAACCCCCTATAGTTGCAGATGATGCCTCAGGCATTCCTGTTCCATCAGTAACCCAAAGTGATTAAAGAAAACACCTTAGAAATAGCCCCACAGGCAATGGGAAAGGCCTGTTCTAGAGCAAGTCTGGGGTTTATGAGGAGGTAGGAAAGGATCACACTGGAGGAGCTGCCTGGGAAGCACTCTGTGGGAATGCTGTGTGGATTTGTGCACAGAATAACCCTCTGCACCAGTACAGGTGAGGGGTTGATCTACTGGCAAACAGCTCTGCAGAGAAGGACCTGGGAGTGTTGGTGGACAAGTTCACTGTGAGCCAGCAATGTGTCCTTGTGGCCAAGGCCAGTGGTGTTCTGGGGTGTATGAAGAAGAGTGTGGCCAGCAGGTTGTGGGAGGTTCTCCTCTCCATCTATTCTGCCACAGTGAAGAGTAGTGTGTCCATCTCTGGGTGCACCAGTCCAAGAGAGACAGAGAACTACTGCAGAGAGTCCAGTAGAGGCTACAATGATGGTGAGGGAGCTGGAATGTCTCTATAAGGAGGAGAGGCTGAAAGACCTGGGGCTGTTTAACCTGGAGAACAGGAGATTGAGATGGGATCTTGTCAATGTATATAAATTGCATTGGGTGCATATAAAGGGTGGGGATCAACAGGATGGGGCCAGGCTCTTTTCAGTGGTGCCCAGCACCAAGACAAGAGGCAGTGGGCACAAACCAGAACACAAAGAGTTCCATCTAAACAACACTAAACTTCTGCTAGAGCAATTCCTGTTGCATAGATTTACTCTGCTGCCTCATTAAATGACATATGCCACCTACAAAATAGCATTTCCCAAAGGACAAACACTCCTCCAGAAAAGTTTCAGCCTGTTCCTGTCAAGTACCAGTCAGTCCAGAGGAACTTTTTTTTTTCTTGTTCTGTTGTCTTTTTTAAATGGCAGAGGAAAGCTGTGCTGATATCTGGGGAGGCCAAGGCAGCAGTGAGGTGGTGCTGTTGCTGCAGCCAGCCAGACCCAGGCAGGCAGCAAAGCAAACTGCTCTTGCTTTCAGCTTTCACATAATGTCTCTGCTACCGTGTGGAGACCACAAATGCAATCACACTAACGAGGGCTTGCTTTGTTCAGAGCCCTCACTGCAAAGCTCTCCTTGGCAATGGTGCCAACACATCATGAGGATCTGCCTCTGAGACACCATCCTCTGCAACATGAGTAAGACCAGAGCTTCACCAGTGCTGGCGTTTCACATGGGTCAAATTAAGCACAGGGCACATTCCCCTCACAAATGAAATTAAACAGTTTGGATGCCAGAGCCCTTTGGAGTTTCATCTCCAGCTGGTTTTATGACCTGGGTAAAATAGATGCTTTAATAAGTGGAACATGCTCAGCTGTTTACAGGAGAGATGAACGCAGTGCAGACCTGCTCGGAGGTTTGGTTGGCTGCTCATTTATTCACCCAAATGAGTAAATAAGATCAAAGCAACCTGCTGCACAGTGAACATTTTCAGACAGAAATGCATGCCAGAATGTTTGGAGACACAGAATCATACGACCCCAGAAACACAGAATCATTGAATGCTTTAGATTGGAAGGGACATTAAAGATGCCTAGATGGGATCCCATGGGCAGGGACAATTTCCACTAGACCACGTTGCTCAAACCTCATCCAGCTTGGCTTTGAAGGGGGCATCCACAACCTCCCTGGGCATGAGAACAGTCAGAGTTTTCCTTTGGAAGTGTTCTTCCCAAGAAAGAGGGAAACAGGTGTGTATATTTCTTTTTGAACCATAATATTTGCCCCATTTGTAGCACTGGAGAAAATTGGTTGGAGTCTTCCAAAAGCAAATCTACTTTTTCTGTGCTAGGTAAATGGTGAAAATAGAAAGAACCACAGAATCACAAAATTCCAGCATGGCAGGAGTTGGAAGGGACCTCTTGAGATTATCTGGTCCAACGCTCCTGTTGAAGTGGTTGCCCAGGACTCAGTGTTCAGGGAAGTCTGGAATCTCCCCAGAGAAGGAGATGCCACAACCTCTCTGGGCAGCCTGCTCCAGTGCTTTATTACATTTCAAAATGTAATTCTTCTCACAGACTTTTTTTTCTCCTGGACTCATAAACCACAAAGAATGGAAGGCAAGCACTGCCAGGGCAGGTTCATGGCTGCTTGGGATGTGCCAAGGGGATGGTTGGGAGCCTGCATCCAGCAGAGCTCACGGCTGCCCGGATGGACATAGCTGTTCTTGGCACCTAGGTCCCATCAAGAAGGGCTCATGTCACCAACCAGCCTGTCCTCCTGAGCTTCCTTGTGCCATACAGCAAACAAGAATAATCCTGGGTTTGTAACTGAAGCTCTCAGCAGTAAAGCTAATTAGCTTCTGCCTTCAAAGCACCAACTACTGCTGAGACCAAGTGAAATCTCCGAACACATGGAGAGAAGCAGGACTGTGGGGCCTGCAGAGGTTGAACCCCTTCCAAACCCTGTTGTTTTCTAAACACCTCAGCCTCCAGCCTCTGTCTCACTGTGCCTTCTCACTCTCACTTCCAGAAGCTATGATGGGTTTTTATGCTTTCTCTTGGGCAGTAAGAGAGCCTGGGGCAACTCACGTACCCAGCTCTGCTGTGGAAAGGCTGAACAGGAAGAGAAGTGACTCGTTGCTTTTTAAGTGGTACAGGTGGGAGCCTCCTCTCAGCATCACTCCAGCTCTCCTAAAGTCACTTTGATATTCAAGAAACACTCACTTTTTAACCAGCACTGTCCTAAACCCTTATTATAATGCCTAGACCCACTAGCAGGCTTTTTGAAACACATTATTATACATACAATCGAGAATCACAGGACTCGGTGCAATGTGCCAGAAATACATCTACACTGAGTTGTTTGTACACTGAAGTGTTTGTAGGGGAGCCACAGAGAGCCAGAGGGAGCAAAGCAGCTTCAGTGCTGCTCAACTCAGGAGCAGTTACACTCATCCCATTTAATTTTTCCTCTTTTGTTTCCCAATGTAACTTGTAGCTGCTGAAATCTGGGCTAATATTTGCTTTGCCCGCTCTGCAGTTCTCTAGCCTCAATCCAGGGAACCTCAAGCTGTGCTGCACCTCTCCAGAGTTCCAGCAGCCTCTGCCCCCAGAGGAGAAGCCAGGGCTGTGGGTGAGGTGCTGAGCACTGGCTCAGGACCTGTCAGTCACAGCCGAGGTGAGGAGCACCTCACTGTGGGACCTGCTGCAACAGTGCTCAGCAGAAGCAAACCAAACTCACCAGGCAAGTGAAGGCAGCATCGGGGTTTGGTCTATCACAGATCTGGGGAGTGTTTGGGGGTGTTATCCCATACACTGCTGAGCCAGCTCAGTGAGAGGGAACTGTGATCCAGCTTTTGCCAACAGAACCTCTGGAATTAGCTCTCCCTCATTTTCAAAGAATGTTGGGTGTTGATCTCTCTTATCACTGCCTTCCACGGAGATGCTGCTGACTGCTGCTCAGGAAAATGAGATGGATCAGGCCCTTTCTTCTGAATAAATATCAGATCTGATTCACCACTCAATTGCTTCTGTTTTACCTCTGTAGAACGTCATTGATTATAGGAGGATTTGCAAGTTTAAAACTAGAGTAATTCAGTGATTAATCCCAACCAAAGCCTTCTGTAAATAGAGAGCAATACCCCAGCACTGCTCAATATTAGACCCATCAGTGGAAGGCTCTGTAATATGACTCAATGGCATTTAGACTTCCCTTCTTTTATTCAGGGCAGTGCTGAGATATGTTTAGTTTAGCTAACCCAGACTTTTCTGTCTCTTCTCCCTGCGAAATGTCAGGTACATTCTCAGTGAGAGAAAGGCAAAACTCTTCCATCCTGTGACTGTCTTGCTCAGCTCAGAAGCTGAACCCTGGGAAAGGCTGGCAACACATTTCAAGATGCCCACAAGGACCAAAGGCTGCCACAGCGTGATGGGAGAAGGAAAAGGGAGAATCATAGAATGGTAGGGATTGGAAGGGACCTCTGGAGATCATTGAGTCCAACCCCCTTGTCAAAGCAGGATCACCATGCAGGAACACTTCTAGGCAGGTTTTGAAAGTCTCCAGAGAAGGACACTCCACAGCCCCTCTGGGCAGTCTGCTCCATCACTCTCAAAGTAAAGAAGTTTTTCCTTATGTTGAGGTGGAACCTCCTGTGTTCCAGTTTGTCCTATTACCAGGCACCACTGAAAAGAGCCTGGCCCCATCTTCTGACACCCACCAGTCAGATATTTGTCAACATTAATAAGATCCCCTCTCAGTTTTCTGCTCTCCAGGCTAAACAGCCTCAAGCCCAACACTAAGACCAAACAAAACCATTGCAACCCATAGGTTGGAAGCTTCTACAGCACCTTCCAGCAGTGGTTGACCCAGTGAGAGTAAACACTTGGTCTAGAACTGGCTGTCTGTAGACATCAAAACACTTTGCTCAGGCTCACTTCTGCTTACATAAAGCAGTCCCATGCAGCATTCCTAAAAATACTGGATAAGGAGAAGCAGCTGGAGCAAAGAAATTCCTTGGTTTTAAGGGTTTTAAGCATTTCTGCAGCTTCTTCTGGTCCCACTGATTTTTAGATCCCATGAAGAAACCTCAAACCTCTTTCTCAAATGTTGCATGATCTCTTTATAAATAAGAGTTCCAGGTGATGGAAATATTTGGGAGTTTCAATATTTGGTCTTGCTCTAAAGGAAACTGAAATAAACATCTTGGGGACATTTTCCACCAACAGCAACCTCTGATGACCTAACTGCTCAGCTTCACTGAGTAGCTACCAGGTGGTCTGTAGGGCTGTAAGAATAGAATCATAGAATCATAGAATCATAGAATCGACTGGGTTGGAAGAGACCTCCAAGCTCATCCAGCCCAATCTATCACCCAGCCCTACCCAATCAACTAGATCATGGCACTAAGTGCCTCATCCAGTCTTTTTTTGAGTCTCCATTTCCCTCTGTAAGGTTTTTCCCCCTAAGGAGGCAGACCCAGGACTTTCAGGATCCAAAACTTGTTGCTATTTCTCACCATTTTTAGAGCAAAGAATCTGTACCTTTGCCCTTCCCTGGAGATCCCAGGGTCCACTCAAAGCAAGAAACCCTGAAGTTCCACTGGGTAAATGGCCCCAGCACCCAAATCCAGTTTCAGAGGCTGACAGATGCCAGTAAGAGCAGTCCATCTATTCAACAGCACATCAGACCTGTGTGGACTGCTGGCCCAGCTCTAGTTAACAGCTACAGACAAGCACTGAGCTGTATGTGCAGCTCTTCCAGCTGTCTTCATTCCTTAGCTTGCACATCGCCTTGAGAAAGGGTGAGCAGCATGGCAGGTATTTCTGTAGTGCTTTACAGTGCCTCCATCCACTTCCTCCAACTCTGAACAGCAACAGAAGGAGCAGCTGCTGAGCAGCAGCCATCCACTGAGCCCAGGAGGTGAGACAGGATAGAAGTGATCTCTCCTTCTCTTCACATGAGCTTTACTTCCTCTTGATTCCATCTTTTGCCTTCGAGCAGGACTCCTCTCAGCTGCCTCCAGAAGATGTGCTTGCTTATTTCTTTGTTTTTCCACTCCAGGTAAGTATTCCTCCTCAGGTACCGGGACAGCCCCAGCCTCTGCCTCACCAAGGCATTGTTCACTTCTTCTAGCACAATCATGATGATTCCAACCTTTCCTTCAACAAGCTGCCAGGACTGGGCAATGTCAAACTCAAAGCTGCACCACTTGCTTTCCAGAAAGTCAGTAGAGATGACTGCAATGACATTTCTGCTGCTCAGAAAGCCTTCTTGGATGATATTGGTGACAATGGGTACCCCTGGTAGGAAGTCCCTGTAGTAAAGGCAAAGCTGGAAGGGAGGTGTTCCACCTTCTAAGGGTTCCACCAGCTCCTTCATGACCCATTCTTGGTCTTTGCTGGAGTGGATAACAAATGCATCATAGGCATCGCCCCTTTCTGCAGAGTGTTTACACCCACTGAGCAGCACCAACGAGTAGTATAGCTGGAAGTAGTACTTGTAAATAAGGAAGAGAAACACCACTACAGCCACCAACACAATGACTGAGGATGACACCATCCTTGGATTGATGTGGCAGGAGGAGAGATCAAAGCTTGACAGGCTGACGTTCTTCACGTACGCAGGAGTGTGGCAAACCATCAACTCCTCGTTCTGCAGTAGCTGCTGCTTTTCCTTGACCCATTTCAGAAAGTTCAGGTGTGTGCAAGAGCAATCAAAGAGGTTTTGAGAGATGTCTAACAGGACCAAGCTCTCAGGCAAGATTTCAAGGGCTGAGTCCAACAGAACACTCAGCTGGTTGTTACTGAAATCCAGGACCCCAAGGGCTCGGAGTGGCTTGTAGACCACAGGGTCAAAGATCAGTAGCTTATTGTTGCTAATGTTCAGCTCTTTCAGTTCAGAGAGGGCATCAAATGTGCTTTGATCCACATGTACCAATTTGCAACTTGAAATATCCAAGGTGTGGAGGTGGCTTAGGTTTTTGAAGCTGTTGTCCAGTTTGTTGTTCTCAAAGGAGTTGCCTGCCATCTTGAGCACCCGCAGAGAGTTCAAGCCACAAAATGCACACTGGGATTTGATGTGAGTTTTGGTATAGGAAATATCAAGGTAAATGAGTTTCTGAAGGGACAGGAAGACAGGGTAGGTGCCAGGACCTAATAACTTTGTGTGCTGAAAGTCCAAATACAACAGATTCTTCACATTGGTGAAATCCCCACTCACGCTGATGTCAGAATTGAAGCTTAGATTCAGATGTTTCAAATTTAGACAGCCAGGAAACTGAGGGGAGCAGCAACTAGTGAAGGAGAGGCGATTCTCACTCAAGTCCATGACCTCCAGGTTCCTTAGACTCTCAAAATTCTGCAGGAAGCTATTGAGGTCTTTGCTCTGGGTAATACGCAGCACCCTCAGCTCCTTGAAAAGAGACAGCTTCACAGCAGGCACTTCCTTAAACTTGCATTTCTTGCACTCCAGCTGCTTCACTTGAGAGAACATAGGAACCTCTGACACCTCTTCAATTTGGGTGTTCACCAACCGAATACTGGAGATGTTGCCTATGCAGTCAAAAAGAGTGTCTGTGTCATACTCAAAGCTCCTGAAGCAGATTAAGACAAACTCCTCCATTTGTACCTGACACAGTCCACTCAAGAGTCCCCTCTGAAACTCATCCAGTTTCTGAATGTCACTGAATTCTCCAACTATTAATCTCTTGACCTGTAAACCAGTCAGGCCTTGAAGAGAAGTGCGCATCACACTGAAGTTCTCAAAGGAGGACCTTAGAACCAGCTCACCAAGGTGAATCTTTGCAAAAGACCCTGGCTCTATGTATTTTATATTATTCAAGGAAAGCACCAGAGTGAGGTTGAGCCTGTTCACGACCCCCAGGGCATCAAGGTCTCCTCTGGAGATATATGTGATCCTGTTAGAGAAAAAGTTCAAGTACCTGAGGGAGGTCAGGTTGGTGAAATACGTGGGAAGCTTCAATGAAGCAATGCTGTTGTGGCCCAGATTCAGCTCCTGCAGGGTATGCAAGTGTCCAATGGGGAGGTCAGTCAGAGAGGTTAGGTTGGTTTCCACCAGTACCAGTTTCTTCAGAGACATTAAGCCATCGAAGGCTCCTGGCCCCAGGTACTGCAGGGAATTGGCAGTTAGAATTAAGGTGGAAAGGTTGTGAAGATCCACAAAGGACTTATCTTCTATTGTGTGCAGGTGGCACCTGTTGGGCAGGGAAAGAGAAAAAAGGTGCATGAAGCATTGCCCCTTTCATGGGCCCTCATGATGCAGCACCAAGTGTTGGTGCAACATTCTCAGGTTGAACCTCATGCTGAGGCCTGGTTTAGGTTTACTGTGCTGGGCAGAGCCAGAACTCCTGAATGTTCTAAGAGAACCCTTCCACATCTTTCTCCCCCTTTACTCTGCTCTCGTCAGACCCCATCTGGAGTACTGTGTGCAGTTCTGGAGCCCCCACCACAGGAAGGACATGNCCTTCTCAAAATCCCATGTTCAGTTGCAAAGCAAGAGACCTTGAGCCGCGGCAAAGCTCAGGTGATGCGGGCAGCAGGAAAGAAGAATTCTACCTTTCTGCTTATGCCAAAGTAGTCTCATAATGACCATTACTCCTTGCACCCTCAGACCCTATACTCTCCCTTGCTTCTTCAGCCACATCTGGGCTGTCCCACTGACACCAGCATGATGCAGCAGTGGCAGGAGTACATCCCAGACCTTGTTGGCTCTAAAGGAGAAAAGAAAAGGGTGAGGAAAATGAGAGTTGGCCACCTAAAGATGGTTTCTTACTGGAAGATCCAGAATCTGAGGCCAAAATCAATTCCATAATGAATTCAAGCAAAATTAATTTTATAATCCAGCTGGTGCTTTACAACAAACCACTCAGCCACTGTGGAGCTGTAACTGTGATGGGACTGAGTGACACTTTTCAGTGAAACAATTTACATGGAGAAACTGTTGTCTCAAGTCTATGGCAATTATATATCAATTCAGATTTGCTAATAACCCTCCCCCATCTCCTCCCCCAGATAATGTGAGAAGGGAAAAGAGAATCTGTTGATACATTAAAACAGCCTTTTAGAAGATGAATGTACTTTCACCTTATTTGTTTTTTCCCCTGTGATTCAGAAAAACAGCTCAACTGAGATATTTTTTTCCTTGCAGTTTTTGTAACAGTGGAAAATCTGACATTTTTCTTGCTCAGAGAGAAGTAAGACACCTTCCTCCTCACATCCCAACCTACAAGATCAGACTGACAGACCCAGGTCTACACAAAGGGTATGCAGTCAGTAACTTCACTTGACTACGGAGATGTGCAGAGACACAGACACAGGAATAAAGTCAAAAGCAAAACACCAACCAACTAAACAAAAAAAGAACAGCCAAGACCAACAGACCACACAATAAGCAACCACAGCAGCCCAGCTGGTGAAGCAAGATTAACCAATATCCTCTTAAAAGAGCTCATTACCTTGAAAGATCCAGAAACTGCAGTTCAGGGACTGATGAAAAATAATTGGACCCCAGTGATTCCAGATTGCTGAAACTGAGATCCAAGTTCTGGGTGGTATTTGGGACGTCAGCAGGAACTCCAGAGATGTTCAGCCCTGTGCATCTGAAAGTTTTGTTAGGGATGACCTGTAAGAGTGGCAGGTTCAGTCATGGTCAACATCTGCCCTTCAGGAGGTGCCAGAAAATGAGACTGTCAGGAAAGCAGGAGCAGAATGACCCAGTGAAGTTCTAAAGAAGCTGCTCTGAGTTTTAAGAAATAAAGTGATATATCCTAAGCTTCCTTTCCACTTCTAACAGAACCAGTCCTACTTCCCATCAAGAGCCACACTTTTTAATGATTGAAGTAGGTGAAAACTACAAGACAGTGTTCCTGGAGGCTATGGATAAACCAGTAGCAGCCTTTTAGACAGCCAGGAGACAGCCAGCATTGTGTGTTTGGGATCAGCTCTCAGATTTGCTCCTAACCCAAGATACTCTGTTATTAATAATGGTCATTAGGAGGCTGCAAAAGGCAGTTGGGTAGTTGGGTGCTGATGAAATCACCAATACAACTCAGGAGAAAATAATGGTGCTGAAAGCATAGACAAGGCTTGCATCTCTCCCAAGGGAAACATAATCTATTAGATTAACTGTACTGCAGTAACCCTAGAGGTACAGAAAGCCAGCAAGAAGAAATGGTTCCTGCTGATGATGGTTCTGGCTCTCAGATGTTTTTGAGACCAGCATTTACTTCAAATACTTCAATTACCTTGGTAACAGCCTTAGGAAAAAAAAAAAAAAAAAAAAAAAAAAAAAAAAAAAAAGGGCTTTTATAAACAAACAAAAACCAAAAAGGCTTAGGGCAAAAAC
>WBNM01025463.1:90518-129483 GCA_013399055.1 Ramphastos sulfuratus
TACCTTGGAAACAAAAAAAAGAAAAAAAAAAAAAAGAAAAAAAAAAAATGGGCTTTCATAAGACAACTAACACACAACAGGCTTAGTGCACAAATCTCCCAAGCAGAAGGAAGAGTTGCACCAGAGAAGCAGAAGGATTTTGTGCTCATTTCGAGCTCACGTACCTCCAAACAGGGATTGAGGAGGCAGCCTGACAGCTGTGATAGGATGTGAACCAGCTGCAGCAGCACCAGGAATGTCCACAAGGGAAGAGCTCCTCTCCTGGGCATCTTCAGGAGGCCAGGCATGTAGGAGGAAACAGTCTGGGTGTCACTGGAGGACCTGAAGCAAGCAACCTCCTGAAATGCCAAGTGTGTTTCACCACCCCTGCTTTCCACTGCGCGTCACTGAGAGTTGCAGAAGACAAGGAGGGAAGTGAAACTGTTCTCTAGTCATGCTCTGAGTGAACTGCTCTGTTTGCAATTGTTTGGGGTTGGGTTTTTTTTTGATGTTTGTAACACAACAATCAAAAAGGAGGTAACAGTGTGGATAGAAATTAAAGAGGAGTAAGGGTTGTATCAGTGTGTCGGTTGACTTGATTGCCTTTGATTACCGCAGGTCAAATTGGCAAAAAAAACCCAAAAAACCAAAAAAAACAAAAAAAACAAGGAAACTTCTGTGAAATTCTGAATCCAGATTCTGGAAGGTCATGCCTCAGATCCCAGAATTCCAAAGCCCTGGCTAGAGGGACTGATGCTGCCTTTGTACTCCTGCCATGATCCCCACTGCACCACACCTGAAAGTAATGGACAAGTGCTGAGCTGTGGCAGATGTTTTCGTGTGCCAGGTAACAACAAGTTTCTCTATGGCTGAGCTCTCTGGAACTAGGCTTTACCCTAGGTTTTCATTTTTTAAATGTTAAACCTTTGTACATTCAGGTTTTATCCATCTGGTTTGAGCTCACTATTGTAATTATGGCAGGAATGAGCTGCTCATGGCCACCAGAAAGAGCAGATACTGGAGATTCATAGAGCAGTTAGAGTCCAGGACCTTACACCTCCTCTCATCCCTTACTGGGGTGGATGTCATAGAGCAGTTAGAGGACAGGACCTTACACCTCCTCTCATCCCTTACTGGGGTGGATGTCATAGAGCAGTTAGAGGACAGGACCTTACACCTCCTCTCATCCCTTACTGGGGTGGATGTCATAGAGCAGTTAGAGGACAGGACCTTACACCTCCTCTCATCCCTTACTGGGGTGGATGTCATAGAGCAGTTAGAGGACAGGACCTTACACCTCCTCTCATCCCTTACTGGGGTGGATGTCATAGAGCAGTTAGAGGACAGGACCTTACACCTCCTCTCATCCCTTACTGGGGTGGATGTCATAGAGCAGTTAGAGGACAGGACCTTACACCTCCTCTCATCCCTTACTGGGGTGGATGTCATAGAGCAGTTAGAGGACAGGACCTTACACCTCCTCTCATCCCTTACTGGGGTGGATGTCATAGAGCAGTTAGAGGACAGGACCTTACACCTCCTCTCATCCCTTACTGGGGTGGATGTCATAGAGCAGTTAGAGGACAGGACCTTACACCTCCTCTCATCCCTTACTGGGGTGGATGTCATAGAGCAGTTAGAGGACAGGACCTTACACCTCCTCTCATCCCTTACTGGGGTGGATGTCATAGAGCAGTTAGAGGACAGGACCTTACACCTCCCTCTCATCCTTTACTGGGGTGGGTGTATTGCTGCAGGCAGCAAGATGGGAGAGGCACAAACATCCCAGCTGGGTCAGAGATGCTATCTGCCCTGCTCATGCCTAAAGCCGTGTTTGATGCCTTGCTGCAGAAGTGAGTACATCACAATTCTGCCCTTTGTTTACAGTGCAGACACAGTTATTGTTTCTGGAAGAGGCTTTGTAAAACCTCACAGCTGGTGATATTAATTTAAATCAGCCACAAGCCTTCTAATAAAGCTTCCTGTCTTCATTTGCTCTGAGAAATGGTCTTATATTCATGCATCAAGTCCTGGCTTTCTGTGGATAACTAAGAAGTGTTACTGGGGATCCAGCCATGGGGTTGCTGGGTATTATTAACCACACAAAGAGAGAAAGGTTGTCAAACTGCAAGGTGCAGACAGGATACTAGCCTAGGAGTAGGTGGAATAGGGATGACTACTCATGAAAGTCTGGGAAACTTAATATGGAATATAAGCTTCAGCATCAGTCCAGTCAGCAATCCACTTAGAAAGAAAAGTTTAAAATATGGTGTGGGAAAGATTGGACTTCTTTGGTAAGGCTGCTGAGAGCTGGGGAAATCCTAAAATAAGAGATGATCTCCTCGATGAAAACCACATGGCAGCACAATGGGAGCTAAAACTGACACCCTGATGTGCAGGCAGATAGTGCCCATTAAGCCAGCAGACAAAAAAAAAAAAAAAAGTTTGTTGAAATTGGGCAAGTTCTACAAAATCCCTGCTCTGAAAAGCCTCTCGTGATTGCAGGTATTTCCTTTCACAGATGAATCAAAAGTGAACAGAAACAATTGCTGCCTGCTTCTGTGCCAGGATTAAGGAAATTGGCAGAGCATCATGTGTCTGCAGAGAGGACAAATGAGTGCATCTTTAGTATTCAATATGCAGAATGAAGCAATCCACATTTAATTTTTATCTAAAGCTGAGATGAGCCTGAAGTATGCTCTAGAAATTACCATTTCAATGGAGGCTCACTGAAGATGCTGGAGAGTGTGGGAGCGTCGCAAAAAAATCCGTCCAACAGCCACGCTCGGGGGTCAGGTGGGAAGCAGAGCTTGAAGGACATGCAAAGAATGTGCTGCTTCTATCACAGGGGACAGTTGCACAATACAGCTGTAATTCTTTCAAGGGCAAATCACAGAGGATTTGCAAGGGATGGGGCACAAGCAGAAAACATGCAAGCTGGCAAATCAAAGCCAGCCACCAGTTTAAAAAGTCAATGCTGGTTAGCTTCATATTCCTCAGCTTGCAGACAGCAGTGTGCAAGGACTGCAGAAAGCCCTAACAGGGTTGGAATTGCCTCTTTGGGTTCACAAGAAACAAAAGTGTTATTTGGAAGCCTTGGAAGTGACAAGAAGAACAGCTCGAATGAAACATGAATCACAGTGCTGGCAATCTACTGGTGGGATCGTCAAAGACCTCTTAGAAAGGAGATGTGAGGGGAAATTTTGTGTTTCTAAAGAAGAGGTGCCCAGGCAGCCTTTGTTTTCCTGCATGTTATTGCCATGTAAGCAGCACAGGAGCAGAGAGCTCTCTGATCTCAAGCAAAGTGTTGCACAGCATAAGGTGGTCATGATGGAGCTGGACAGACAAAGCATCTTGTACTTGCTTATAATAAAATAAATTCTTTGTGGAGTCCAGCCAAAAAGAAGTTAGCTAAACTCTGAAACAAGACAACTGGTGGTAGCCAGCAGGGTGAGGGTTTCAGTATTTGAAGGCTGGGGGGGGGAGACACTGTTTAGAAGGGCTTGTGGTGTTACAGTGAAGGGCAGTGGTTTTGAACTGGAGCAGGGGAAATTTAGGTTGCACATCATGAGGAAGTTCTTCACAGTGAGAGTGCTGAAATACTGTAACAGGTTGCCCGATTGAGGTTGAGGATCCATCTCTGGAGACATTCAAGATCAGACTTGATGTGGCCCTAGGCAGCCTGATCTAACTGAGGTGTCCCTGCTCACTGCTGGGAGGTTGGAGAGGATGATCTCTGAGGGTCCCGTCCAATCCAATGCAATCTGTGAATCTGTGAACCTGCCTATGGTGCTTTCAAGGTCACAGCTAACCCAGAGTATTATGCAGATCAACAGCTGTTATCCAGAAGAGAGGACATAATTGCCTCTGTAGTCATCCCAAGCAGTTCCTCAAGGCTATCTGCAAATGGAAGCTGAGGGACGTGGCAGGAACCACATCAAGATTTAACAAAGCAGGTTCTTTTTGAAGTGAAAGGACTATCTGTAACAACTGAGCCATGGATCAGATGGGAGAGAGCATTCCTGAGATGCTGGCTCTTAGTGCAGCATATGTGGAGCTAGAGATGGGGAGTACCAGGAGAACTTCCAAAAATACTCGATAGCCATAGAATGGTTTGGGTTGGAAGGGACCTTTAAAGCTCATCTAGCTCACTCCTGCAGTGAGCAGGGACATCTTCAACTAGAGCAGCTGTTCAAAGCCCCAAAGAACCCTACCTGGAATGCTGCCAGGGATGCAGCATCTACTACCTCTCCAGGCACCCTGGGCCAGGGTGTCAGCACTCTCAGAGAAGCTCAGGTATGGATCAGGCTGCACCAGCTGATCCAGCATTGCTCTCAGATGGTTTTGGAGCACTGGTCGTATCCATCCTAACTAGCACAGTATCAGCTGATGCAGCCTGGCTTAGCAGTCACCCGTGGTGTATTAATCTTAAATCACATCCAGTCACAGCTGGAGTCTATGCTCAGGGTGGGTAAACTGCTCCTGAGTCCTTGACACATTACCAGTCCTAATACTCAGCAAGACAATCACCTGCCCAAGCCTGAAAGGCTGTCTGAGTGGATAGAAAAAGCAAAAGGAAATGTCTCCCAAAGGTACCAGCATGTTGAATTTCCTCAGCCATTCCCCTGGGGAAAAAAATCCTCTAAATCACAAAGATAAATAGGGGGGAGGGAGGGAACCTGAAAATGGCTTTAAGATCCTTTTGCTGTAAATTCCACAACTTCACTGCTTCCTGGAATTGGTGAGTCACCACTCAAGGCAGCAACCCCTGACTGACCTGGCAGACACTGGGTAGAGACAGTTCTGAGCCACACACGCTCTGCACAAAGGCTGGTGGAGGAGCTGGGACTGATGTCATCAGAAGAGGCTCTTACTAGAGAGCTTTGATGCCTGTAACTCCCCTTTGTGATGTTTCCCCATATGAAGTGGGTGTCATAGTCTGACACTTGATGGAAGCTCAGCCTGGAAGACCTACTGCCTGTGCTTCCGGATCTTGTCTCTTTGAAGAAGAGAAGAATGTTCAGACTGAGAGGGAAACTCTGTGTTTAGTTTGGGGTGTCAGAGAGCTTCACTGCTGTCTGAGCAATAACTGACTCTAGTTACAAATCATTTCACTGCTAGTTTCAAAGCAAGGAGCATCAGTAATGTAGATTGCTTGTCATGCCTGAGACTGTAGAGAGACAGGTGAGGACACAGAGGTGGAATCACAGTCTCTACACATTGTAAAACACAGAGCCCCAGCCCACTGCAAATGGTACCCCCCTAAACCAGACAGAAACCAACCTAGCTAAGGTGTTGGCCACTGCAGAAAAGGACAGATAATGGTTTACACAGGAGGAAGAGGGAAAAAAACCACCCAAAAACTGGTGGCCAAGTGAGTTTGATGAAAAGCAGCCAAGCCTACATTGAAGTAGGTAATGTGTGTCAACAGATAGGCTATTCCCCAAAGCCAAGGTCATGTGAATACCCCAGAACTATTCAAAAGCTATTAGGGAAGAACTGTGTCAAGTAACCAGGGACAAATACACAACTAGAAGCAGCGATTAATCAGTGTCAGGATAGTCACTATCTGTGGCAGCTACTCCATATGGACTATGTCAGGTCAGGTAGGAGCCCTACATTTCTCTGAAGTCAGTGTTTGATCTGAATGGTTGGAAGGATTTCACACAGATGGTGGAGGCATCCAGACTCACTTGCCAAACATTCATGGACAGGCTGCAAGTGACCGTGGAGCTCCTTGTCACCCCTGGAGAGAGGCAGGCTGGCTCCAACCAGCCCAGCAGCTCACTGCCCTCCTGCCTTGAGTGAACCATGGGCACCCCTTGGCCAGCCACAGAGCCAGGAATTCAGTCCCCTTCAGTGCAGGGATGTCTGCAGTGCCTTGGCAGGCCATCTGCTCTGCTTAGGAGCGTGACTGCCTTCTGCAGCCCTGAGAAAGGTGGATTTGCCACTTCAGACTGAAGTCACAGTAGGACTCATTTTCTTTTTCTCTCCCCGTCCATTACATCCTCATTATGGTATTCCATAGCCTCATTTACATATGTTCTGTATTACTGTGGCTTTGCCTTATCCCTACTTATGCCACTTCCTTTCCTCCCGTTCTCTTGGTAATAATCAGTCTGCTGCAGGGCAAGGTTTTATTTGACCTACCAAACACAAAAGGTGTGTAGGGCATGGAGGACTGCAGACTCAAACTGCACACAGAAAGGCTGGGGAGGGACTACTTACAAGGGCTTGTAATAACAAGACAAGGGGCAATGGGTTTGAACTGGCAGAGGGGAGATTGAAACTGGATGTTAGGAGGAAGTTGTTTGCAGTGAGGGTGGTGAGACACTGGTACAGGTTGCCCAGGGAGGTTGTGGCTGCTCCCTCCCTGGAGGTGTTCAAGGCCAGGTTGGACGAGGCCTTGAGTGACCTGTACTAGTGGGAGGTGTCCCTGCCTATGGCAGGGGGTTGGAACTGGATGATCCTTGAGGTCCCTTCCAACCTTACCATTCTATGATTCTATGAAACGTTGGTCTGGGGACTCTGTGCCACCACTGCAGCATGGTTAAATACTAAGCCCCCATCTCACTGTTTCAACACTATGGAAAAGTCAGACACAAGAGGCAGCTCTAAGGAATCTTTGCTATCTGGAGAGATTACAGAATCCTTTTTTAAGGGAAAACCAGCCAGGTTTTAACGATCAGAACAAAAAGCTGTGTAGCAGACCTTCCTCCTGCAAGTGCTGAGAGCACTGCCACAGGCAGCCACCAGCACTAAGGCTCTTGAGCCTCTTGTTTGTGGTTTCACTACCATGACTTGACACTACATGACAGGAAAATATTGCAACAACTGTGACAGAAAAGTGCAGACAAAGCTGCTGCAAGTCGCAGCAAAGTTCTTGTATATGCATTACCTAGAGTGAAAACCACCTCCTGGGGTTAGTTCAGAGCATGCTTTATACATCAGCTTTTAGACATTAAGATGTTTATGCCTTTTTGCTCTACCAGGAGAATAACACAGAATATTAATTGGTCACGTAGTTGAGAGCCCATTTCCATTACTTACAAAGCAATAAATTCCAGAAGAGTGGTTGAGCCAGATCCCAGTGTGTGTTTGGAACACCACATTGCTGGAGTCTGTTGAACCTGTGTGACTGTTAATGTGTTATTTAGCCAGGGAAGACTTATTTATGTGCAAAGTAAAATCTGAAGTCAGTGTTTAGATGATAAACAGGAATTTATTAAACCCCTTTTTTTCTCCTAAACTCAGTCCAGTTTGCACCTCCAAGATTGTGGCATCCCCTTTCAGCCTTCAAGTGAGCTTTCTCAAACTGAGCTTTGGGGGAGTTTTGTCAGAATTTCTTTGGCCATGTCCAACCAGGACAAAACCATTCCAGTTCTCACAGAGGAGGCTGACCAGGCTAGCCAAAAAATCACAGTGGGTAACATAGATAACATATAGACTGAGCAGTGACTGAAGCCCTGAAGAGAGGGACTTAGGGGTGCTGATGGACAAGACGCTCAACGTGATCTGTCAGTGTGCTCTTGAAGCCCAGAAAGCAACCAGAGCCTGGGCTGCAGCAAGAACAGTGTGGGCAGAGGGTGAGGGAGGTGATTCTCCCCCTCTACTCTGCTCTGGTGAGATCCCACCTGGAGTACTGCATCCAGTGCTGGAGCCTCTGTTACAAGAGGGATATGGATGTGGTGGAACATGTCCAGAGAAGGGCCATGAGGATGATCAGAGGGCTGGAGCACCTCTCCTATGAGGACAGACTGAAAGAGTTGTGGCTGTTCAGTCTGGAGAGGAGAAGGCTCCCAGGTGACCTTATTGTGGTCTTTTAGTATTTTAAGGGGGCTACAAGAAAGCTGGGGAGGGACTTTTGGGGATGTAAAGTAGTGGTAGGACTGGGGGTAATGGAACAAAGCTGGAAAGGGGGAGATTCAGACTGGATGTTAGGAAGAAGTTCTTCATCATGAGGGTGGTGGGAGCCTGGAAGGTGTTGCCCAGGGAGGTGATTGAGGCCCCATCCCTCGAGGTGTTTAAGGCCAGGCTGGATGAGGCTGTGGCCAGCCTGATCTAGTGTGAGGTGTCCCTGCCCATGGCAGGGGGGTTGGACCTGGCTGATCCTTGTGATCCCTTCCAGCCCTGACTGATTCTATGATTCTAACACGAAGAGCACTGGCACTTGGCAGAGCAGGAGAGAGCATGCTGGTGAAAGCTTTCAGGAGGCAGGACTGAGATACTAGAAGAGAAGTTACCCAGGAAAAGAAGAGACACAAATAGCTCAGGAAGTGCCCTGAAATCCTGACCACAGTGAAGGAATGGGCGGGGGGAGGAATTGGGAGTGAAAGCAGAAGTTTCACACACACCCTCCCCTCCCCCCACCCCGTGGTAATAGTCAGCAGTTATATGAGTACTGTACTAAAGATCTCACAGACCAAACACTGCTGTTGTGTAAGACACAAGGCCTGGTGCACGTTAAGCCAACCCCACTCTTAGAGTTTGCCCTCTTCAAGAGGAGACTTCTCAGTGAGCACCTGACTGAAGAGGCTGCAGCAAAGCTGCCATTCCAGCAGAACCATCAGCTTCTAAGTTTATCACAGTAGGTTCTTTCTGCAGGTAGAGGCAGTGTTTTGGTGAGGCAACAGCTGAGCTAAAGCAATGATGAGAAAGGGCCAGGAGGAAAGTAGCAGTGAGAGAAGTAAAGAAAGGGAAATATGATATAGGTGCATCCTGGAAGGAAGTGGTAGATGGTTAGAAGATGTGGCCCCAGAGGTGGAATGGGGACATGAGCCAGCCACAAGTAAGTGGAATTTTAAGGTGGCTTCTTAAATGTTAAAGATCTTCAGCAAACAAATTTGTCAGAGTGGCTCCATGCTTGGAACCAGTTGAAGGAGACATGGAAAGCTCTGGACAGAATGTTGAGGGGGGGAAAATATAAAATAAGAGGATTACATGGGGTCACGAAGCCATTAAGATATATCAGAGAAGATGCTAAGGTAATTCTCACCTGTCCTGATCAGAAATTCCCTTCCACAAGACAGTGTCAACTCCTTGAAGCCAGAAGTGCATTTATTCTCAAACAGAATTAGCAATTCTTATTTCCTGCAGACATTAATGTTTCTCAACAACCAGCAAGACATTGAAATGTCTTGAGTGTTCAACTTGGCTCTTTTCCAAATTGCAACTCTCTCACTCCTATCTGCTCAGGAAGGAGGTTGAACTCCTATGGCAGGTACCCTCAGGGATCCCTTTCTCAGGGGCTGGGGACCAGCTTAGCATCTCAGTTTGGTGCTTTTCCCAAATAGCTGATGAGCAGAGGATGGCTGCAAACAAAACAGGAGGTGATTAGCCAAGGCAGAAGGGTTGTGCAACATTCCTCCCTCCATCGCAGCAGACAACAGTGGAAACCAGAGGCCAACAGAGGAAAGAGCAAGTGGTTTGAGCTCAGGGATTCACTGCCCACCCCACATGGGACAGGATAAACTGTGACCTGTTATAATAAACCTGAGCATGGACAAAGCTGGGACCACCTGTGATCTGTGGAAGAGAAAGCAAAAAGCATGGCCTGGGCTGTTCTGAGCCTGGAAGGAAGGGCTGCAATGTCAGCAAGCATCCCTCACATTTAGCAGTCAGTTCCTCTCAGTGGTGATACTGGGCTGAAAGAGCTGCAGGGCAAGATAGGCAAAGTTATAGATTATTCCTTACAGTGTCCCTCACCCTGGCTGAAGCACACTGGATTGTGCTCAAATCAGATTTTCCTGCAGCCTCTTACAGGACTCTCCTCACACAAAGACAGACTGAAAGGCACCCTGCAGGTGCCAGCATGTGTATCAAAGCTGCTCTCTGAGAAAAAAAAAGCCATGTCCCAGTGCTTCTCTGGCATGCCCCAGCAGGAATTTCCATGAGTAACACCAGTGACAGCTACCAGACCTCTTAGCTGCTTGGCTCCCAGCTTTGACCAGTGGTCTCTCCTAGTTTGAAGGGGTGACATCTTTTTGCATGAGTGACCCATATCATAACACTCTATTGGTGCACTATTGTCACAGTCACCAGGACACCCAAAGCACCTCTTGGTACATACTGAGAGCTAAGTTCCAAGCAATGATTCCAGTGATGGTATATGTCTGGGAAGGGGAATGAGGTTTAGGATTTCAGACTCATACTTTTCACAACACTGGCACCAGCAACACCTTTGGAGCTGGGATCAGTAGCTTCTTCTACACTGAATACAGCAATAGCTATGCCAAACAGGGCAGGTGGAGGGACAGCACCCCAAAACTTAGACAAGGAGCAGCTTATGGAAAGGTGCTGCAGAAGATGAGGGTTCAGAAGCACACAACCTCTGGGCTGATAAAACAGATCCCCATGGGAAACAGAAAGCTTTGTGTGGAAGAAATCAGCACACTTTTCAACAACTCCACACCCACGACAGAGCCTGCCCAAGGTCTCTGTACCTCTCTCTTTCCTGTGTGTCTCTTTGTGTGTATTCCCTGCTGGCAGCCCTCGTGTGATACCTCCCATTTAATCCACGCATTAAATTCCTGTCCCTGGCCTGTGTGCTACAAAACTGCCTTTTGCTCACGTAAAGCTAACACGGCCAAGTACAAACTCAAACACTGCCTTAAAAGCCTTCTGACTGAGCAGCACAGCCACCATGCTCCCCAGCAGCAGAACATGCTTTCTGGTCCCCCAAGCCCATCCAAACCTTTCACACTGCTTGCCTGAACTGTCCCACTTTGCACTTTCCACTTATAGCAAGGAAATGTTTTGGGAGTTGTAGATCTTTTCTTCTTCTTTGCAGCATTGCTTCAGCAGTCAGGAGACTTGGCAGCTAATCTCGACCCCAGCCAAGAGTCAGTGCTTGACCTCAGGCCTTCCAGACCTTCAAGCTGCTCCTGTGTTTGTTGCAGATTATAAACATCCTAGTGGTGCCTGGCAGGCTTAAAGTTAATTAAAGATCTCACAGCACCATCACAAAGATTGTCAGGACCGAAGACAAAGTATCATTAGATTTCATTAATGAAATAATCCTCCAGCACGCAGCGAAGGGGAAAACTGCACTCCAGAAGCAGTGGGCATAACAGCCAGCCTCAGGCCAGAGATCTGTGAGAACAGAGTGTTTTAAGGAATGCCAACCAAAATTCCTCCCATTTTACACTGGCTAATTATCAGTAATGCTCTTCAGACAGGGAAAACAGAGGAACATGTAGGAGAGGGCTTACACGGTGCAGCTGCTTGCTGCTAGAGAATCACAGGATCGCAGGATGTCAGGGACTGGAAGGGACCTCAAAAGATCATCTAGTCCAACCCCCAGCTAGATGATGTAGTTGGACTAGATGACTAAATGACTAGACTAGATGATCTAGAACCAGATTTTCTGAGGTCTGGAGCTATAACAAGAAGTCTAACTCTGAAAAAGGATTTGAATGCAAAGTAACAGAGGCTAGTGGGGCAGACTGGAGTGAGAATAACACTGCAGTGCATGACAGGTAGGGAAAAAGTCTTCCTTTCCTGGGTAGAAGCAAAGGTCCCAACCTGAAGCACCAGGCTATAGGGAAAGTCTGCATGTTTTAGGAGAAGGGTCTAGTTAATCCAATGATTATAATGTTTTTCCTCCCTCTTGCATGGCACTGAGGCAGTGAGGTGCAAGGGAAGACACAGAACACTGATGCTCGGCTGTTTGCTCTCCAGTACAGTGTCATACCTTACCTGAAGTGCCCAGCTGCTGCAGTCTGTAGATGACATTTGGGTTGAGAATACATAGCTAAGAGACGTCCTCAGTCTATTCCTGAGGAGGCTGGCATCACAAACCCACCTTTGTCTGCAGAAGAAAGGCAGAAGGATACTTGAAGAATGGCCATGCACTCCAGACAGTGTCATGATGAAGACCCCTGAGTTAGCTGAGGTCTGCTTCTCTGGCTGGGTGCTCAGAAGGACTCTGGAGAGTCCAGAGGAAGAAAGGATCTCCAGGCCTTTTCCACTTATTGCCACCTACCTGTCTCCAGTGTGGCTGAGACTGGGGTCTTTCTAACTAGTGAAAAATAAGGTCTCAGGTGCGTTATGCAGCTCATTAAGTATTTGAAGGATACATGATTATTAGAGCCACTGAATGTGTCATGGCAAATAACCTGCTTTCAGCTCCCTCTCATTAAAGATGTCTCACCTTATTCCTCGTTTTCAGCAATATTTTCCTCAGCCAGAGGAAATCCAGGGGCTTGAATAGCATAAACACAGCTCTGAGTCCTTGCTGTTGTTTTCCAGAGGGCTGGTCAGAGCTGCTTCAGGGAAGAAGATATGAATGCTGACTGTCTCACCCACAGCTTTCTCATGCTCTTAAACTGGAGCATCATTTAGTCTGAGAATCAAAGGTAGAATTTGTCCAGTTTCAGTGTCAGCTGTTTGCAACCATGGAGGCAGCTCTGTGCTGCCAGATGTGCATGAACTCTATTGACAAGGTCTTGCAATGACAGGACTAGAAGCAATGGGTTTGAACTGGCAGAGGGGAGATTGAAACTGGATGTTAGGAGGAAGTTCTTTACAGTGAGGGTGGTGAGACACTGGCACAGGTTGCTCAGGGAGGTTGTGGCTGCTCCCTTCCTGAAGGTGTTCAAGGCCAGGTTGGACAAGGCCTTGAGTAACCTGTGCTAGTGGGAGGTGTCCCTGCCTATGGCAGGGGGTTGGAGCTAGATGATCCTTGAGGTCCCTTCCAACCTTACCCTTCTATGATTCTATGAACTCGCTTGAGGGCATTAACACACATTATAGTCCAACCCAGCAGCCTGGTTCCATGGTCTGAGGCACCTCAGACAGACACACCAATGGTTCCTCCCTGGTGTGCAGCAGCAGCAGCACACAACCATGGTCTTTCAGATAGGGAAGTGAGGCACAGAGAAATTAAATCATTTTCTCAAGTCAGGCTAAAAATGGATGTAGTTCTGTGATGCTGGGGCTGCCTGGCACTGCCCCGAGCTGGAGATGGTTATCCAGCTGCCCAGTCCAACATCTGTGCAGGAGTGGTGCAGATTCTGGCTGCTGCAGTGTCTGTTCTGGGCCATGAACTGCAAGACAGTTGTGTGATTAAGTGAACTGATGCCTCCTAGATGTTGTGTTTGCCAAGCAAGGAAACCACATGAACATTGTCACTCCTCATTCTCTTCTTAATTGTTAAGGCTTCAGCAAGGAGACACAGCAGTTTAGGGATGAGTGGAGTAGTCACAGAAGTATCAAACACAAGGACTTGGGCAGTTGAAGCTGTATAATGAGAAGCTCTGGCAAGCTACTGAGCTATCTCAAGTACTTCTCAGAAATGACCCCTGTCATCTAAACACAGCCCTTACTGCTGTTTCCAGCCCACCTCTGAGCAGCAGTGACAGCAAAATGTTATTTCACTCCAGTTCTGCCTCCTTCCACCCCAGTTCCTCTCCCTTTTTGGTGCTTCCTCTTTCTCTAGGCATTTGGGGAACACTGACTCATCTTTTCATTGCTTATCCCCAAGAGAAGAAAGAGGCAGAATTCCAGTTATATCTCTGACTTCATTTATTCATTCATTTCATGACAAAGCTCATGACAGCCACAACAAAGCCTCTCTGCATAATGATGACTTCAGCAGCACATCTTAGGGGTTGGACTCAATGACCTTTAAAGATCTCTTCCATCACAGCCATGATCTTTCCCTCTCTGATTGTCCTTCAGAGGACACCTTACACGCTCCTGTGTATTGCAGCACTCTGCTGACTCTCTGTTAATGGTGTCAAGATGCCATTGTGCAACAGTTAGCAGAACTTAGCTCTGTTTCCTTTCCTGGCTGCCAGTGGCTACCCATCAGTAGCCGCTGAGGCGTTGATTCATCTTTCCACAAAGTTCCCCCAACAAATGAGTTAAGGCTAAGGAACCCTCCAAGAAAAGGCTTTCTTCACACAAAGCACTTCTGGTAAATACCAACATACTTTCAGAGAAAGAAATAAGGTTCAATTCCTACTTGTCCTTCCTAAAAGCTTTCAGATTGTGGCCTGAGAATCGGTGATAGTTCAGGAGAGGGCTGCAAATGTAGGGTTTTGAGCTCATCACATCTCCAGCTCCTGACCACATCAGCCCCATGAACAACTAGGACCTTGAGCAGCTTGAGTTTCAGAAAATCACTGGCCTCAGATGAGACTTTTCTGCTCCTCCAGATAAAGACAGGCCATGAGCAGCACTGTGGGATGTCCACAAGGCACTCTGGAGGTGACCATCAGTACCAGGGAATCTCTGCTCCAGTCTAGCTAAGGAATCTGCAGGCTCACCAATGCTGCTTCATCCTGTTACTCTTCTGTCTGTGCTGTCCTCAAGTCACAGCAGAGCACAGTCCTCTAAGTCCCCAAGGATCCATGTTACTGGGTGAGCTGTTTCTTACATGGATTTTGTGCTGGGGAGGTGGTTGCCTCTTCCTTCCACAGTAACAAGTTGTCCCTCACCACTAGCCCAGACCACAGTAACACAGAAGTCAGAAAAGGGAATAAGGAAAAGTAACTTGCTCAGTGTGGTTTTTCACTTGAGTTTCTCACAATTAGCACAGGCTCTGCATGCACAGACCTGCAGAAGGCACTGGAGAGGCTTACTCAAGTGCAGCAGCTGCATGGCCACAGCACTGCAGCTAGGACCACCCCAGGGTGCAGCCCACATGACCTCTCCCCACTGACAGCATCTCCTGCAGAGGATCTCCGTCAGACCTGCAGAGAAGCAGACCCTCTTTCAGAGTTTGGAGCCTCCAAGTGGTTGCATTTGAGTGAGCCCTCACCAGACAAAATTAAATGTGGCCTTTTGGTGATGAACCCTGGCAAAGGCAACATCCCCTTCCCCAGCAGCTAAGGGCACTCTCTTGCAAGCTCAAGCCTCACAGCTCCAGCAGTCACTCACTTTGGTCTGTAAAATGACACAGGGACAGTGCAGGGAGGGGAGGGGATTGATCGTGGCACTCCCTGAGCAGGTCAAGCCCTCAACCCCTTGCCATACTCCCCATGAGGCTGACCTGGCCCCAAAGCCTGGCTCCCCTTCTCTGGCACTCCAGTCTGGCCCCAAAGCCTGGCTCCCCTTCTCTGGCACTCCAGTCTGGCCCCAAAGCCTGGTTCCCCTTCTCTGGCACTCCAGTCTTCCCAGCTGTGCCCACAATGGAGTGAGCTCTGAAGTTCCACATTGGCGGTGTGGGCTCCATGGCTTCTTTCCCTTCATAGCCCTTGTCTGGCTGCTCCTCAAGATACCACAGGGGACAAGGGACCACGAGAGTCATCAAACAGCCCCACAGCACTGAGTAGCACAGAGTGATCTTTTTATCCCACAAGACAGGATGCAGTGGGATGCAGTGGGATGCAGCTGCAAGCCACACTGTGGTTCTTGGATACAAAGACCAAAGGGCTGAGGCCAGCAAAGACTCACAGCAATAATAAGAAATGTGCCTGCAGAAGATATCCCCCATTCCTGACCAGGTTTACTTCCCAAGCTGAAATCAAGAGATCCATGCCTAAGTAAAGATAAGCCAAAATCAGTTCCATACCATGAATAATAGCTTGCTTAGGAGGCTCTTCACCTTGACCCAAGTGATGTGCTAATGTAGAGCATGAGCTAAGCTCCCTCTGAGTGCCATGCTCCCCATCCTCAAGGATGACTTTGAATTCCTCAAGGGTGAATTTAAGATCATGGATGCAGAAGGGGAAAAGTCCTCCTTTATTTACACCCATCCAAATAAAATGGCTCTAGTTGCAGCTTGGTCATTAAGCAGCAGTGACTTTTTCTGTGACATACAACCAGCCTTTCAGTGCTGGTATTAAACCAGGACTGGGTTTAATTTACTCTCAGAGGGAGATCACAAGCAGGTACATGTGCTTGCACAGACACTGTTTCAGAGGGTCTGTCCTGGACCTCCTACACACACTGCACAGAGCCTTCCATCAGCTGATTCCTTCTGGGCTGCTGCACACACACACACACAGAGCACAGGTAAACACCCACCTCTGGATCCTCATCCTGTGAAGATCACAGCAGCATTTATCAGAAGGTGGCTGCCTGACCTCCTGCACACACACAGAGGAATTTAATTTGTGTATCACAGAAGCACATTAACCCTGCTCTAGCCTCCCACAGCCCTGTGCACACATATCACACAGGATGCAGGTCTTGCTGGGGTGTTTGCAAATATTAGAACACTTTGGAAAGAAGTTAATCCTCATTTGCCCTTGCTGCAGGGGCAGCACTTTGGGTGGGCACCATGGAAAATTCCTTTTACAGCTGTGCAAAACAAGGGAAAGATTTTTACACTTTGGGAAACAAGTCAGCTTTTAGATGTTTTTTTTTTTTTCATAGTTTCCATACCCCTCAAGACATGCAGGATGACTTAGTTTTCCAAAAATACACTCAAACCAGGCACAGTCAAAGCCTCTCTGGAGAAGCCCAAGTTTGCTAGTGACAAGCAGGAGTGCAAAGCCTGGGTGCAGAAGAGCTGTACGTGGTGGGACGTGTGGGACAGGACAGGGTTTGGAGTTTGAGACACTCTGGAAACAACCAACATGCAGTGATGGGCACACACTGCTGATGTCCATGGGTTGGGAACATCTGCAGGTCATAGAATCATAGAGTCATAGAGTCAGAGTCATAGAATCATAGAATCTTAGAATCATAGAATCATAGAAGCATGGAATCATAGAAGCATAGAATCTTAGAATCATAGAATCTTAGAAGAATAGGATCATAGAAGAATAGGATCATAGAATCTTAGAAGAATAGGATCATAGAATCTTAGAATCATAAAATCTTAGAATTATAGAATCATAGAATCATAGAATCTTAGAATCACAGAATCTTAGAATCATAGAATCATAAAAGCATAGAATCATAGAATCACAGAATCATAGAATCTCAGAATCTTAGAATCAGAGAAGCATAGAATCATAGAATCTTAGAATCACAGAATCATAGAATCATAGAAGTATAGAAGCATAGAATCATAGAATCATAGAATCTTAGAATTATAGAATCATAGAAGCATAGAGTCATAGAATTTTTGTCACAGAATCTTAGAAGCATAGAATCATAGAAGCATAGAATCATAGAATCCTAGAATCGTAGAATCTTAGAATCATAGAAGCATAGAATCTTAGAATCATCGAATGGTCTGGTCTGGAAGGGACCCCTAGAGGTCATCCACTCTGCCCCCCCTGTGGTCAGCAGGGACATCCCCACCAGCCCAGGTCACCCAGGGTCTTGTCAATCCTCATCTTGATTGTCTCCAGGGAAGGGGACTCAACCATCTCCCTGAGCAACCTGTTCCAGTGCTCCACCACTCTCATAGTAAAGGACTTGTTCCTAACATCCAATCTAAATCTGCTCTTCTCAAGCTTGAACCTATTGCCCCTCGTCCTGTCACTGCAGGCCTTTGTAAACAGCTCCTCTCCATCCTTCCTTCAGGTACTGGCAGGCTGCTGTTAGTCCTCTCCATCTCAGTCTGTGAGGTCACCCAGGGCTGTGTGTGTGTTTCACAGAAGCAAGCCTCCTCCTGTCTTCTGTTACTTCCCTTTTTTGTGGTCTTTCCAATGAAGACAGGGGCCAGGAGGGTCCTCTCCTCAGCAAGGCACTGGGACAGGGGGAAACAGCAGTGAGTGCTGTCTGGGAGTGAGCAGGACTGAGCATGCACTGAGGTTTTCTCACCTACACAGAGCCAGATCAGCAGCTTCTCCACTGGAGGAAGGCACAAAGGAGTCTCCCCACTACAGATGTGGGGTTGATGCTGTCTCCATGCACATCCTCCAGGATGTTGGAGACAACACCAGAAGTAACAGGGAGGATAAACCTTCACCTAGCACTTCTGCAGAGACAGGCAGGCTGAGTGCCCATGTCACAAATCTCCATCCCTTCAGCACTGGTCCCCACTATGCACTCTCTGCTCACCCACAAGACCCTCATGCAGGGAGAGTAGCTGGGTTGAGTCAAGCCTTTCCCTTACTGCTTGCTGGGTGCTCTGGCTGGTCAAGGCAGTAGATAAGAACTAAAGATCTGTGTCAGTATAGGCAGGTCCCACCCATACCCTGAGCATCAGGAAGAAGGCTCTGAACCAGAAACAATGAACAGGATAGGTGCAACTCAGGACCCATGGACACAGCTAGCATACCCATTAAGTGCTGGAGGCACCTAAACACCTCCCCAGGCACATTTCTTTCTCACAAACCCACACTTTGTTCCTCCAACAAGGGAAAAGAGAGCCCACAAAGTGCTGCTTTGACTGCCAAGCAATAAAGTCCTGTGATCAATCCTTGTAAGCCATGGAGTTTGTAGTGTTTAGGTGTCTGACTTTGACTGACAGCCTTAATTATATAGGGACAGCACCACAGCTCAAAGAGAGGATTGCTGGTTCAGGCTGGTGAAAAACAGGAATAATATGCTCCTCTCTTCAAGGGATGGTGCAGCAAATGAAAGCTCACCTTACCCATCTGAGGTGATGGACTTATTATCCTCAATGAGAGAGACACAAATAAATCCCAACTAGCAGGGGGAAGCTATGTGTTGCTCTCAATACACCTTCTTTCCCCTGTATCCTGACCCAGAAAAAGACCTTTGCAAAGCTGTTTAATCCATCCAAGCAGGCCCTGCTGCTTCTCGCCCCACAGCTGGAGCAAGACATTCATGGTTGGTAGCTGCTACTCCTCCCTGGCCATGCCAAGGAGCTCCAGTGATCCCCCAACAGTGCCTGCAGTGCACCAGGGTTGGCGTCAGTGGGAAGCCCTGGCAGCCCAGTGTGCTTTGGGAAGGCAGGGTGACTTTCTGGGTGGATGGATGCACTTTAGGTGAAGGGAATTGGGAGTGTTTCCCAGAAAGGTCTTGCAATAGGGGTGTAGAGAGAACTAGCTTAACTCTTCTGGCTGTA
This sequence comes from Ramphastos sulfuratus, assembly GCA_013399055.1. Lineage (NCBI taxonomy): Eukaryota > Metazoa > Chordata > Aves > Piciformes > Ramphastidae > Ramphastos > Ramphastos sulfuratus. The sequence goes on from WBNM01025463.1 coordinate 109,375, forward strand.
GACCTACTGTGGACACTGGAGTGAGTTGAGTAGGTGCCCTTCACGGGTTGTTTCCTTTGCTTAGAAGTACAAGGAAAGAGCTCTTTCACCACCTTTCCTGCAGGCAAGCCTTGCAGACTCACACTGCACTCTCACTAACAAGTGGGATCTCCCTTTCTCCTGCTCTGCTCCACTTTGCAGCCTAAACCAGACACAATGCCTTCAGTCCCTAACTAGACTTAGGGAGAAAATCTTTAGGTCTGAGCAGCAATTTCACACTTGCAATTTGCCATTCCTCTCATCTGTCCCTAGAGTTGGTATCAGCCTGGCACATTTAGGAGTCTCTTGCTGTTTACTGCTGCTGTGCTTTCCTTAGGGCCAAGCTAGAGCCAGGGGAAGGGAGAAGGTACAAGGAGTCCCACAATCAAATACAGCAACCACAGAGGATTAGTTCAACACTTTGTTCTTAAGTGAAGGAAAGAGGCAGGGTGAAGGTAGGCAGAAGATCCTGTTTCCCAAGATACAATCTAACACTAAGCCCTTCTGTCTGCCCTACTCACAGACCAGAGCAGGGACTGCAGGAGCTGGAGGACAACCACTTAGAGAAACAATCTCTTGTTGCTTGACAGACATGCAACTGAGTTTCTTCATGCAGATGAGGTTTTCACCAGCATCTGTCTCCTTACATTAAGCAAAACAGTCCCAGAAGTCTGTGTGCATACATGCATACATGTGCATACATGTGCTGGAAGGTGTCCAGAGAAGGGCCACGAAGATGAGCAGAGGGTTGGAGCTGCTCTGCTGTCAGGAGAGCCTGAGGGAGTTGGGGCTGTTCAGGCTGGAGAGGAGAAGGCTCTGAGGTGATCTTATTGTCACCTTTCAGTATTTTAAGGGGGCTACAAGAAAGCTGGGGAAGGACTTTGCAGGGTGTCAGGTAGTGATAGACTGGGGGGAATGAAACAAAGCTAGCAACGAGTAGATTCAGACTGGATGTTAGGAAGAAGTTCTTCACCATGAGGATGGTGAGACCCTGGTATGTGTTGCCCAGGGAGGTGGTTGAGGCCCCATCCCTCGAGGTGTTGAAGGCCAGGCTGGATGAGACTGTGGCCAGCCTGATCTAGTGTGAGGTGTCCCTGCCCATGGCAGGGGGGTTGGAACTGGATGATCCTTGTGGTCCCTTCCAGCCCTGACTGATTCTATGATTCTATGCAAACTGCACCTTGGCTGCCAAAGGGCTTCACCAGCTCATCTCTACTTCACTCAGGCCTTCTAGGAGTTGTTTGGTTTGGGTTTTGGGTTTGGGTTTTGGTTTGGTTTTGGATTCTGGTTTGGGTTTAGGTTTGGGTTTGGGCTTGTTTTTTTTTCACAGAGGATTTTTCTTTTCCTGTGCCATTTATTTTTTTTTCCCTCCCTTCCATATAAATCTAAGTATTTGTCTCCACAGCAGGAAATGTAAAGTATGCAGCAGGACATGTTGATATACATTTTAAAAGAGGAAATATGCTTCAGCAAAGCTATTAACTTCAGATACCAACAGAAACAATTGCTAAACTTGTTCCTAGAAGCCAGAAACCCCGAAGGGAAAAGGGAAAAGAGGGATGTTATTCCTTAAAAAGACAGGGGGAAAAAAGGTGATTAGCAAGTTTTTAATGCTGTGCCTACAAATGAAAGGTCAGATTTTTGGCAAAGAAGAAAACCATTCCTCCTGGCAAAACACAGGAGCTTTTCCCTAAGAAACTCCAGGAGCTGAGGAGCAGCTGAACTTGCTGCTCAGCACTGTCTGGCCGAGTAGCACATCCAGCAGCACATCCTTGTAACCAAACAATTTAATTGGGAGCTGAGTGCTGCTGAAGATGTGGCCAGGATTTTGTGTGCTGCCTATATCCTGGCTTTGGAAATCAGCCCTTAGTGCCTGTGCCACACACTGTTCTTGGTGATATGAAGGAGAAAGAGCCAATTTGCTACTCTGTGCCTCAGTTTCCCTGCTTGCAAAATAGAGATTATCACAGTTCAACCTACAAAGCTAAAATCATTGGCACAGAGCAGTGCTGATGAGTCACTGCAACAAACCAAGAATAAGACAGAAATACCTAAAGAGATGAAGCACTCTCAGAGAGCAATTGATCAGTTCAGCTCTGCTGTGGTTTTGTCCATCAGAGATGGCAATGTTGAAGAACACCATGGCTGAGAAAATGAGAATGCATCCTTGCTGCTTCTCCTTCCCTCTTCCCACACCACTCTCAGCTTTTACCTTTCCTGCTCCAGACAAAACAAACAAAAAAACCCAACCAAACAAAAACAAAAACAAAAAAACCCCAAACAACCAAAATAATAATAATAAAAAAAAGTTAAAAAATCAACTTCTCTAACTATTGTTTCTCTCACATCAGCCCAGCAGGAGAGGCAGAAATCAAATTATAACCACTGAAATAACCATCGGTGCCTAGTGCCAGAAGGATGGGTGGAGGCATTGGAAAATTTTGCTGTAGGTTTAAAACAAATAAATAAATAAAATCTATCTTTATTAAAGCAAACAAGTGCAAAGGAAAGGAAAGAAAATCAATCAGCTGCTTTTGCAACACAGATATCAGGCAAAGAATGCACCATTCAGAAAGACAGACAAAAGCTACAGCAACCAGACCCTCTCTGTCTGTCTCCTCCCTTGGAAGAGGTAGGATTTGTTCCCTCCTCTCCCCATTCTGTGCTTTCTTTCCTGGATATATTTGTTGCTGATCATGGACAAGTCCTAGGGAGAACTTTTTTCCTACAGGGACAACAAGAGGAAGAAAAGCAGAACCATCCACGTTGTGTCCACCAGGTCATTCAAGCCAACCTCATGTTGTTTTTGGATACCTACAGGACCTGGCAATGCTTTGGGCAGAACTTGCTGTGTTTTTAGGCCTTTTGAACTCTTTGCTGCTAAGAACAGATAAATGCCAGGATTGTCACATCCAGATATTTTTACAGACTTTCTCTCCTGCAGGGATTATTTCAGGAAAAAGCATGTGCTCTGTGGAAATGCTGTTGCAGCCTTTCTGCTCAGCTCTACGGCTCTCCCTGGCTTTTGGCTGCAGGAACCAGCAGACTAACAAATCTGCTTTCTCCTTTCCAACACCCAGCTGCCAGCTAGCAGGATATTGTCATGCAAAACCTGCACCAGGGCTTCGTTCTGACTGGGGTGTGTTTGAAGCCCATCTCTCTGCCTGGGTGAGCTCAGGAGGTGAAGATAGATGATGTAGCAGCAGTAGGGGCTGAGAGAGCCCAGGGGACAGGCAACTTTCCTCGGGGCCTTTGGGGCACATTGGCACACAGGTGCTACTGCCCACAATTCTGTAGACCTACCTGCACGGCCAAGCACAGCTGATCTCTTTGAGGAAGGACTGTTTGGGCCTGTGCAGCATGGGGAGTGGTTTCAGGCAAGCCAAGACCAGGGACCCCTACAGAGGTCCCTGAGAATCAAAGCATCCATCGTGCATTTTGGAAGATGCCCACAGAAGATGCTCAGGTTCACCTGCATCTAGTGCCAAGGCGATGGGGTGATCCTGCAGCCAGCAGCTTGGACTCAAGGCTTTGCCCTAGTTAGGATCAGCAGGGAACTGGGCACCACTGGCCCCCAAACCTCCCTCCACACCTTGCCCACGGAAAACAGCCGCACCTGCAGCAGCTTCACCTGCACGGAGGGGTTAAAACTCCAGGCGAGCCGCAAGGAGGCTGCGGTGCTTTCGCGCTCCTGCAGTGCCATCGTGTGCCTTAGGTAAGCACTGCACAGACACTCTGCCTGCCCAAACTTCAGGGACCAAGGCGGCAGAGGAGCTGGGAGCAAAACCTCAATGTCCCCGGGTGTCCGCGGAGGTGGCGTGTCCCGGCTGCCGGCACTGACTGCCAAGGGATGGGAAGTCCTGTGGTCACCGCTGCCACATGCACACCAGAAGGTGGTCCCAGCCCTGTGCCACGCTGCTCTCTGGGTCACCAAGTGTGTTACAATTCTTATATCCTTCAGCACAGGGCTGAAATCAGCCTCAGACCTGACAGAGCTGTTGAAGGCTATGAAGATCTCAGAGGGGACCAGGAATAAGACACCCCCCCCATCCCCACCCCCACCCCCAGCAAAGGATCCATAGAGTGGGGAATGGGGATTTTACCCTTTCTTTCACTAGAGATTTTTCAGCAGCCCCTTCTTGCTACTTAATGAACCCTGCTCCAGCCATGTCAGCAGGCACCGTGCCACGTTGGTAAATTAATGCATGGGAGAGATCACTCTTTAACAACTCCAGCAAACAGTGTCATGATGCCTGGACAAGCATCTGTGATGACAGCTGCAAAGTGCCCCTACCAGTGATGGCACCAGCAGCTTGTCATGGTCTGCCACACTGGGAAACCTGAAAGGGGAACATCCAGTGGCAGAGCTGGGGACAGAGGAGTCCTGCACTGTACAAAGCATGAGGAGGGCAGAAAGCACATTGCTGGCAGCACTCAGGACCACTGGTGTCACTGCATTCCCTTCACTCTTGGAAGCCAGAGCTGTTCGAATCTCCTCTGCAGTCAGTGGGGTCCTGTCCCTCCACAGGGCTATCACTGTCGTTGCTCAAATTGCTGCCTCCTCCTGTCCCCTTAGTCACCTCCAAGGCACACCTCCAGATGAAAGCCTCACTTAGCCCTCATGTTTCCTCCCACTGCCCTGATGCCAGCCTTCCTGGCTTTGGCAATTCACCCTGCCCTCTGCAGCCCCAGCCATTCTTCCCTCTGAGCCTCAGACAAGCAGCAAGATATGCAAGTAAGCCCTGGAGCCTAACCAAACTGTAGACTACTCTGCAAGGAGAAAATGAGCTTTATCATGGGAAAAACAAGTGGCTGCAAGGGAAAAATGACCTAATGCAAGAATACCCAAACCTTTCAGGGCAGAAGCCCTGCAATACAGGGCAGTGCACCCACGTGCACTGTCAGGCTCAGGGAGAGATGATGGCTGCCACAGCCCTGGGGTATGCACACATTTTCCCACATCTCCCCAGTTTGTGGTCTAGCCTGCCCCAAGCAGAGAAGATGTGCACGTCACAAGGCTCTGATTTGCCCTCCAGTGCCCCCTGATCTGGAGCTGGAGCCCAAAGCCCTTGCAGCTCTCCTCAAATGCCAGCCCACACCATATCCTGGGGTGGTGACTGTCCCACTGAGCACTAAGCTCTTGGAGCACAGAGCAGGAAGAAATGGCTGGAGAGCAATGAAAGGAAAAACCTCTCAGGGTTTGTTCTGGGCTGGTGCTGTGCAAAGGAGGCTGCAGCCAGGTGCAGCCCTGCACACTTGGGGCTGTAAAGCAGACACCTGCAGGGACAGAAACAGTGACAGCACAGGGCACTCCTGGCTCCATGGCCCTAGTTTCTGGGCTCTCTCACTCCATCGAGTGCAAGGAAGGTGTAGTAGTCTGACAGCAGCTCGCTGGCCTTAGTCATGGTGGCCTTTGTGTCCCAGAGCAGCAGCCCCATCCCCATGCCTGTCACAGCTGGGGGGCACTGAGAGCCCTGCAGCCCCCACGAGCTTGGCAGCCATTTAAAGTCCCATTTTACCTGGGGCCATTTCCCTGCCCACATCAGGCATTGCAGATCTTAGGGAAGTGTAGCCACAGGAATTTGGGCAAGCTCCAGGCCCATCCCCCTTTCCCTGCCCTTGTCAGGCACTGCAGACCCCAGGGGAGCTCACAGAACCACCACCACGGTTGGAATCCCAGCTCTGTCCCAGCTGCTGGCCATACTCATCCCAATCTGTGGCACATACCTCTGCCACGGCCTCCCCTGCACATTCCCCTGGGGTGGGATGTGAAATCCCTGGAGCTGATGAGAGTGGCCCACAGAAGGGGGTGGCTGGAGGGGGTTGTTTTGGAGGGAAGCTGCTTTTGCAAGCTGGAGGGGATTGGTTTGGAGGGAAGCTGCTTTTGCAGGCTATCTTCCTCATAAAGGTGAGGGTGAAGGAGGGAATCACCACCCCACCACTAAGTCCCCTGGAGAAGCAGAAAGGTGAGATGGGGTGGCAGGGGATGATGTTCCTGTTGAGAAACTCAGACAAAAACCTTCCTCTGCTGAAGCTTTTTTTCACAGCAATGTTGACTTTTAAATCCAACTAACAAAAATCCAAAATATTTAGTCTGGAAATGTTATAACTATTTTTGGTGATGCTCACTCAAATGTATTCCTGATTCCCTCTCACACTACAGCTCTCAGCTGGACTGCCTCCACTGCAATATGTGGCTTTGGCTGACCACGTTCAGTTATTACTTTTTAATGAATTTTTTATATATCTATATTTGGGAGAAAGTAGGGTTTTATTGCAAGCAAATAAGAAAATAAAAGATCTGCCCCAACCAGATCCTGACAAAAATTTCTACTCAGAAAACATGTATGCCAGTGTAAATGGATGAAGGAAGTTATTAAAGTGGAATCACAATATTTTACATTCATTTTGCAGCAGTCTAAATGACAGCAAAAACATCAGCAAACTTAGAAGTGTTCATACATTTTCATTTATTTCCAATTTTACATTTCCATACCTTTCCTAGCCTGCTCCATCTGGATGAAGGTTTCCAGCCAGGCATGCCTGGCACGAAGTCAAGGGCAGAGGGACACCCTCAGACCAGTGTCCAGGGCTGATTTTGAGTACCAAGAGAAAAAGAAAAGCAAGAATCCATTTAGCTTCCTGCTCTTTGTTAAAGCTTTCTAGAAAAGCACTCTTGACATTGTCCATCCCACGGACACCTTTAATGTGTGCCTTCTACCACTGTGAGCCAAAAACTTCCTACAGCCAACTATTCTCTCAGTCCCTTCTCCACTTAAGCATATGTTTAATTTGAAATCACTTTGACAACAGCAAGTGGTTTTGCTTAGATGCTCTCCTGATGTGGGTGTCTAGCTACCAATCAGCCCTATCCCTTTGCCTTCCCCCACTTTGAGTCACTTTCCATTTTTTGTTTTGTTTTTTTTTTTTTTTGCTGGCAGTGGTGTCTATTTTAATAGATGGGAAAGAGATGCATCTTCAGACTTACTGTGCTGCTGTCAGCTCCCACCTAGCTAGGAGCTGCTGGACTGCTGCTAATTACCCCTCACGTACCCAAAGAACTTGCAGCTGGTGGCACAGTGGGAAGAGGATAGTTTTCAGGTTCTACCCATGCCTGGGAGGCAGCAGGCAGCCCAACATCTGCTCAGAATCCACTGCTCCTGCATGGGCCAAGCCTGTTGCAGTGTTCTGGCACAGAGGCAGGCAAAAAATAGCTTTGGTTAGAGATAGGCAGGATATTTTCCATTCAAAACTTCCAAAAAGATAGGAGAGAGGATCAATGGAGCATACTTCTCTTTAAGCAGCATCTGCAGAGGACAGAGATTGGCCAAGAAGGCCAATGGGACCCTGGGGTGTATTAAGAAGAGTGTGTCCTCACACAGGAGAGGTTCTTCTCCCCCTCTACTCTGGCCCTGGTGAGACCACATCTTGAGTACTGCCTTCAGTTTTGGGCTCCCCAATTGAAGAGGGATAGGGATCTGCTGAAGAAGGTCCAGCAGAGGGCTACAAGGATGCTGAGGGGACTGGAACACTGCCTGATGAGGAGAGGCTGAGGGACCTGGGGCTGCTTAGTCTGGAGAAGAGAAGACTGAGAGGGGATTGAATCAATGTTTATATCTGAGGGCTGGGGGTCAGAAGTGGGGGGACAGACTCTGCTCACTTGCTCCCTGGGATAGGACAAAGAGCAATGGATGTAAGCTGCAGCACAGGAGGTTCCACCTCAACACAAGGGGGAACTTCTTTACTGTGAGGGTCCCAGAGCCCTGGCACAGGCTCCCCAGAGAGGTTGTGGAGTCTCCTTCTCTGGAGCCTTTCAAGGCCTGTCTGGATGTGTTCCTGTGTGCCCTGAGCGAGATTGTCTGGTCCTGCTCTGGCAGAGGGGTTGGACTGGATGATCTCTTTGGGTCCCTTCCAACCCCTGACATCCTGTAAGCCTGTGAGATCCAGAGGTAACAGGGAAATGAACTGCCACAAAAGTACTGTCCTTTGACTTCATCTTATCCCTGTGCCAAAGCAACCATCTCTTGGGAGCATAATGTGCTTTGCTGCACGGGGAAACATCCTTCTGTTTTGCACAGGAGCTGAGGGAATCTCTGTTTTATCCCTGAACAGACCCACACCAGCAGGGAGAGTCTGAAGCAGCAGTTTGCCATCATGTACCACCTCCCAGTGGTGATGGGCACTGCTCCTAATTGCACTGACCCCTCTTGAAAGCAGGTTAAGCCCTCCCTGTACAAGTGAGAGCTTTTGTTTCACATATTTACACAGGATGTCTGCAGGAGGGCTAAAACAAATCCACAGAGCAGACAGAGCTTGAGAGCTCTGCCAGATAGCTCCTGGTACCTCGAGCTAAGACGCTGCACGACCCTTGCTACCTGCTGTACGCTGCCATTGCAGCACAATCCCACCACTGCTAGCTGCTGGAGCCCTCCTTCCCCACACACTGCCAGGAGAGGCAGAGGAGGAAGCACGAAGGCACTGCGTGCAAGCTGCCAAGCCACCCACTTGCGTCTGCCAAACTTCCCAGCGCGCTCCCCCAGCCCAGCTGAAGAGTGTAGGTTTGGTCACGCCACCGAGCAGCGTCACCACTTCAGATCATGAGACTGATTTAAAAATAATGGAATAAGCGAACAAAAATAATGGAATAAGTGAAGAATGCTCACTTTCTCTTCACATCCCCAGGGTTTAGGAGGGGCATGCAAGCCTCTGAATTCCAGTTTTCAGGTTTTTCTGCGATAGCTGCGAGTTTGCATTTCCTGTAGTGAAACTTTATGACCCCATCTGGAGTACTGTGTGCAGTTCTGGAGCCCTCAGCACAGGAAGGACATGAAAGTGTTGGAGTAGGTCCAGAGGAGGGCCACAAAGATGATCAGAGGGTTGGAACAGCTCTGTTATGAGGACAGACTGAGAGAGTTGGGGCTCTGCAGCCTGGAGAAGGTTTCAAGGAGACCTTAGAGTAGCCTTAGGGGGCCTACAGGAAGGCTGGGGAGGGACTATTGACAAGGTCTTGCATGACAGGACAAGGGGCAATGGGTTTAAACTGGCAGAGGGAAGATTTAGGCTAGATGTTAGGAGGAAGTTCTTTCCAGTGAGAGTGGTGAGACACTGGCATGGGTTGCCCAGGGAGGTTGTGGCTGCTCCCTCCCTGGAGGTGTTCAAGGCCGGGTTGGACGAGGCCTTGAGTGACCTGTACTAGTGGGAGGTGTCCCTGCCTGTGGCAGGGGGTTGGAACTAGATGATCCTTGAGGTCTCCTTCCATCCTTACCATTCTATGATTCTATGACTCTCTTGCAGTTAAAAGCTCCCAAGAACAGGACTTAGAAGTGAATCAAACAAACAAAGAAACAAACCCAAATGCTGTGTTTGCAATAAACCCCTCCAGAACAGGCTACAGTGAAAGAAACTCTTTGGTCAGGCAACTTTGTGTATTTACAGGGTTCAATATAAATTGACATGGGGATAGGGACATGGTTTTTTGTGAGTGTGGGTCTCTTATCCACAGGAACAAGTGTTAAGATGAGAGGAAATGGCCTCAAGTTGCACCAAGGGAGGTTTATGTTGGACATTAGAAGAAACTCCTTCACTGCAAGGGTTCTCAAACACTGGAACAGGATCCCCAAGGAGGTGATGGAATCCCAATGACTGAAGGTGTTTAAAAGAGACAGAGATGTGGTGCTGAGGGATATATTAACACCAAACTTGCTAGAGTTAGAGAATGGCTGGACTGGATCTTGAAAGTCTTTTCCAACCAAAAGAGTTTTAATATATAATATAACTTCAGCAGAGGGTCTTGATTTCTGTGCCATCCCACTACATCAGCATCACTTTGTGTACTTTCAAAGAGTCTATAATACAGGTGAGGACTCTGAGTCCCCTCTAAGCTCACAGCTGTAGGTATCAGACACAAAAGGAATCTGTGTGCACAAGCAGGCTGACATGCCCTGTTCTGGTCTCCATTAGCTGTGCTGCTCCCTGTTTTGTGAGCCAAACATGTCCCAGGGATGGGAGGTGAAGAGAGAACAATTTTTCACTGTCTTTTTAATGCAAGGACTTGGAACATCAAGTTAAATTAGTAGGTGATATGCTGAAAACAAAATAAGATCTACAGCTTTACACAGGACAACTATGGGACTGCTGGAGTGAAGATTTTTGTGGATGCTCAAAGTTTGCATGACTTTTAAAAATGACTAGGCAAGCTTGTGGAAGAAAATTCCAGTTGGAGCTAGAAAGCTCAAAGTGCTCCCTGGGCTGCAGATTGCTGGAGGCTGCTAGAGAAACCACACTACGTGACTGACCTATTCCTACACATCTCCCAGAGCACACACTGTTGGTCATTGCTGGAGACAAAATACTTGGCTGGATGCACTCCAGCCTGGTCATTCTTCTTCCTTATTTATGCCAGGGTATCAGCACTCGAGGGAGGCAAGATCTGTGCCATCTGTGCCACTGTGCTCTTTTCCTGTTTTCAGAGGAAAAAAAAAAATCATCCTCTGGAGGCTGAGTTTTATCAGGGATCAGCAACTGGACTCTAGGATGGCAAGCCAAGACACTGATGACTGTCTGAGTAGGAACTTCCCAAAACAACCAGCAGAGCTTTATTAATAGACAGCTCAGCCAGGTAGCTTGGATGGAAAAACACATCCCTGCTATCAACTTCAAAGGCTCAGCCTGGCAGAGAGTATGAGGGCAGATTGTGAGTGTCTGTTTCCTTTTCTTTGTTTCCTTGTTGTCTTTTTTAAACAATCTGCCAATTCATCATTAAGAAATTAAATATTTTATAGCTGCTGTGATGCTGATGACAGGTGCCAGATTGATTGGTTCTGGCAGAGGAAATTTGCTGCTCATTTCTTCCCTTTGCAGCAAGAAGTTATGTGCACAGGAGTAAAAAGAGGGTGAGAGCTGAAGTCTCCAAGCTGTCCAGATCTGACCCAATAAAGAGTTTAAAAATAGGTACAATCTGGAACCATTTTGGTGCCAACAATAACAACAACAAAAAAAGCCCAGCTAGAGTGGCTGCATTTCCTAGTCCTTTACACAGCGGGTGGAAGGGGAGAGTCCTTGGCAGGGCTAGCAGAGATGTCAAGGTTGCCCTGACTTACAGGACCCTTAGGACAGTGCTGTTTCAAACCAGCCACAGTGCTCCAAAAGGAATAATCATGTAATTAAGCCACTAGCCTTAGAGCCAAAGACCTTGATCTCTCTTCTGGCCTCTAACACTGACTTCTCATACAGTGCTGAATAACTCACTTAAGTTAATAGACCTCTCGCTTTCAGCCTGGCCTGTTTCAGACTCTTCCTGATTAGGAATGAGCTTATCTGTGCAGCACCTGGCACATCAGGGAGACACCAGCCAGTGTGGTCCAGCAGACCTCTCCTTCCCACATGCAACCTGTCTGCTCTCCCTTTAGCCCCACCCTGAATGGACCACATCTCACATCCTGGGAGAAGGGGAATTTGGGAAGTCTCTACCCATCTTTGATCACTTCCACCTCCTCCTTCCCCACTGCCTTTCACGTAAGCTGAATTCCCCTGGGGCAACCTGGTTTATGCAGCACTGGGCTGAGGAGACAGACGAGACACGTTCCCAGAGATGACACTAACAAGATTTACTACGTGACTAAGGCTTGCAATCGGTGCTGATAACTAGAGAATTACCCTGATAAATATTTGATACGATTTGGAGAGTAATAATAGATTTTTCTTGCCCACGATTTCCATCAGGAAGAAACAGGGGGAAAGAGCTGCTGAAAAGGAGAAAGTAATTGTGGCATCTGTCTTTCTGGCTGAGGTTACCTGTCCTTTGCAATGGATGGATGGGGAATAGGGCAGGGGGGACAGGGAGGGGCAGGAGGTGATAGGGCATCCCTTAGTCCCTCCATATTCAAGATCTCCTGGCAGATCTGCAGCTCTGGAAGGACTGAGCGTGTGACTCTGTGAGCCTGAGTGACAAAACAAAGGGAAAGACAGAGGGGGAGAAAGAAAGAGAGGGCAGAGACAGAAAATAAGATGGAAAGATCCAGAAGAAAATAGGATGGGAATGGAGCAATGGAAAAATGGCTGGGGTGGTGTTGAGGAGGAAGAGCTGGGATGCAAAGGGAGTTTTCTCCATGCTGTCAGGTATGAAAGGACATGAGGCCTGACTGCTGCTGCAAAGGCTGCAAGAGCATCTTGTTGTTAACCATCTCAGGGTGCATGTCCATAGGCAGTCTGCCTGGAACTCCACTATGCCCCTGCTCAGCCTTGCACTGGTCACTGGGCCAGAGGAAGGGTTTGTGCCTGTGTTAATTGTCTGTAGTCCTAGGCTGCAGGAAAACCTTTTCTTTAATGAGCTCACCCCACCACCATCAAATCTCAACAGGCTTTCAACTCCTCAAAGCCACAGTATTTTGTTAACATGTAGGTCAGAGAAGTGAATGTCTCTGCCAGAGGAGGTAGAGGCAGCCAGTGACATACAACATGACCTTGAAGTGTGTCAGAGCAGATCTTCCCTTTCTCCCACTGGCACAGGACAGTCTCAAACACTTTGCAGTTTGGTATCATGGGCAGCAGGACCACAGAACTGTCACTGTGATGCACAGCTCTGCCAGCACACTCCCAGCACGTAAGGGTTCAATTTCAGTCTTGCTGCATCCACCACAAAACTGTGTTCAAGACCACAGGTAAGTTTTAGTTTCTGAGAAATTACCTTTCCTCACACTGTCACTCACACAACAGTCTGACCCTGCCAGGACTCTGCAGCTAAGGATGTGGGATATTCAAACAGAGAAGTCCAGTACAGAGAGCTCCCTTTCCTGGCTCTGCCACCAACCTGCTGTGACACAGAAAGCAAGCCACTTCATCTTTTCAATGCCTTCCTTTCCTTTCCAGTGTTTTCTCTGCCTGATGTAACTGTCCCTGTTGGAGCAGAGGTTAGGCAGTGCCTAGCACAGTGGCACCTGGATCTTCAGTTTCCAGCAGGATATAAATCGATGTGTCCCAGTTTCCAGAGAAGCTGTCACTGGTGGAAGGAAGCAGCAGAAACTATCTGCCTCTGAAACAGTGAGCCTCCTTTCACTGTGGTGCCCAATTTGAGGCCTCTGACAGTAAGTGTTCACCTCATTCTTTATTCCTGTCCTTATTTTGCACTCAAGTCATTACTCAGGCTGCATTCAGTGGCACCAGCTAAAGGAGATTTTAAGATAATGCAGGGAAAGCAAGTGAGAACAAAGATCACAGCAAGGGAAATGCTACTTTGGCATGTTCACATAACAGCTACTCTGTCAGGTGGAACATGACAGTTATTGTAGGAATCTCTTCATAAACCCTAATACACACTCAATTATATACTCTTAAAATTCCCTTTTTGTTCCGTGTCATTCATCTAAAGAAGTGTCAGATGGAGAAAGGCAATAATCCAGAGACACCAATTCATTTAATCCACTCAGGGCTAGTTATTAATAGCAGAGCTGCTGGTTAATTGCACATGTCCTGTTGCAGGAGATCAATCACGTATCGAAGAGCCTGAAAACAGCTTCGGTGTCATTTTACAGGGAACTGTTCAGTCAGGGCTGCACTCGTGTCCTTGATGGGCTCCTACAGCCTCTTCTGAGGGTTAGGATCTGCTGTGGGTGAGCTGTCCAACAAAAGTTGCCTCCCCCACTGAGTTTACAGCCAGCTCTGGTCAGTCTGCGCGAGCTGATGCTGCGCTTTTGGTTTGCAGTGTAGACACAATCTGAGGGGCCAGGCCTTGCAATATTGATATGCACAGCCTTGAAGTCTTCCATATGAAAAGAAAACAGCAAGGAAATGTCAAAGGGCTTTCCCTCTGCAAGAGACTGTGGACAACATGGCTGTTTCCACAAGAAACAGAAGAGGGAAGAGGATGTGCGGAGAGCAAGGGGAGGGAAGGGGATGTGCAGCACATAGCAAACAAAACTAACCACTCCTCCGTTGATAAATCACCATCTTTTATTTAGGATCACATCAAGATCCTAGGCAGGGGTAGGGATCTTATTGCATGAGATACTGCACACACATACAAATGAGACTTGGGGTTCTTTTAAATAAATACAGTTAAAATATAAATAATAACTCCACAATGAAATCAGATATGAGAAAGCGGAGCCTCGTCGAAGACAAACTCCATTTCCATCTTTCATCTGTGATGCCAAATTCCAGTCCAGCTCCCATCACTTTCAGCTCCCAGCAATCCTCATGGGCTCTTGAAATGAACAACAACAACTTCCATCATCACATCATAAAGGTTAATCTCCCCTTCAAGCAATCATCTTCCTAAGAATGACAGGTTTAATTTTAAGGGATAGGTCCTAGACAGTAAACCTACACCTCACACTGCAAGGCTGAAAACAGCTTCAGACAAACAAGGCTCTGTCTCCAGTGATGGATTCATTCACATCCAGAGAGCTGGACTTGAAAGAAAAATTCAATAAAGCCTCCTTGACTTTCTTGCTTTTCTGCCTGCTAAGTTGTCATCAGATGCCTTAATTAGATATTGTTATTAACAAGAATGTAACAGACAAATTAAACCTGCCCCATGCCTCACCTCACTTGGCCAGCACCATAGCACCACATTGTTCTCTAGAGGGCATGGGATCTGCTTTATCTATTCTCCCCAACTTGGAAATAGTTCCATTTCTGCTGTACATTTGAGCATGAGCCTTGCTCTAAACCTTCAGGGGTTATGAGATAGGTGTTTCACTCTGCTCAGACAGTTAGTCAAGACTTTTGTGTCTCATCTTGAAAACAACACACCCCAAAATCACATGGAAAATGTGACTGCTTGGACCCTGGAGTAAATAATTTTCTTCTTTTTTTTTTTTTTTTCTGAGCCATACACCTGCAACCTGTTTTCACACTACTGATACAAAGGGAAGGTAATTCCTACCCTGACACAGGGAATGACATATGCAGGCTTTGAAATACAAAGATAATTTATTTTCTGTTTTCATTGCATGGGAATACATTAGCAAAGCATCTTTTTTAAGAGGGGCAGCACTATGCTTTAGCTGTAAGTTCAATTCTGACCTCTCTTCCTAGTCCCATACATGGCATTTAACAGCAGGCAGGCAGCTAAACCCCGCCCCTCTGCTTTACAGCCTTGTTACTGGGTTGGCTTTTGATGGATAATAAAACTGGATGGCCCAGGTGGAGAAGTCAGACACAGCTCCATTTCATAGCCCTCCTGTGAAGCATCAGAGAGAGGAAAGCCAGACCCTTGGAGCATGATGAGAAAATGAGTTGAGTGGTCTTACAGCGTGCAGAGGAGCAAGAGAAGCATCACACAGATACGAGCAGAGGGTTGACTGGATGCTGGTTCAAGCACTACTGCACCACTGAAGTTGTTGGCTGCAGTTCAGAGAATCTGGCCACGAATCTGCATGTCTTTGTGAGACTTGTGTGTTCTGCCATTGAAAGAGGCTTCTGGAAAGGCTGCCAGCTGCCCTCCTGCCTTAGACTTTCTCCACAGAGCCACTTCCATCTGTCTGTGCTTTGAAAAGGTCATGGTGCCACGGCCCTGAAGTGCTGGGCATTGACCTTTTCTGGAGGGAACAAATAGTGACACTCAGAGGTTTGCCATCAACCTGCCCACATGGTGGGTCTGTATTAAGGGGAGAGGGCTTCCTAATCTGGTAGCTCAACACAGACAAGGAGTAAAGGCCTGACACTGAGGGATGACTCAGGCCTTAACTGAGCTGTCTTACTCATACGGACTTGGTCTGAGGACAGATTCTGAGATGCCAGGACAAGAAGAAGGGCAGAGGTGGGTGACACAGAAGCCACCAACCACATACCTGTGTGCTGTCTGAGATGCTTCTGATGGAGTTGGGGAGGGATGCTTCTGTCATTTAGACACAGTGATCAGGAAATCCAAATTCTATGTTAAGTTCAACTAAGCACCAAATGCTAACAACTCCTGAATATATTTTATGGTTGTAAACCTTGATTTTGGATCATTTTCAGTCCTTGTGCCTCAGTTTCCTGCTCTAACAAATACAGATTATGATGTATTTATGATTTTTTTGAGGGGGTATGGCAAGCAGAGTGTGTGAGCCACTTTGTGGACACAGAAGCACCAGCAGTTAGGGCAACTTCTCAGGCATGAGCACTTAGCATATGAGCAAAGGTGGCATTTGTTGCTCTAACTGCTTGTCACCATCCTCTCCAAATCTAAATCATCTCTCCCTAAGTGAAATCCTTCCCACCAGCCTCTCTTCTGTGTTGCATATGAGAAGAACTTGAGTTGCAAGAGCCAGGAGCTGCAGACAAGGGAAATAATGGTGATAATTAGAATCATAGCATCACAGAATGGTCTGTATTGGAAGGGACCTCCGAATGTCATCCAGTCCAGATCCCTCTGCATCGAGCTAGACCGGGTTGCCCAGAGGCCTGCTGAACCTTACCTTGAATATCTCCAGGGATGGGGTCTCAACTACCTCCCTGGGCAAGCTGTTCCAGTGTTCCACTACCCTCATGGTAGAGAACTAGCAGAGTTCCCAACACCCAGAGGAGAATTTAGCTTCAAAAGACAAGCTGCCCCTTTATGTATGTTAAAAAGATTGGACAGACAGAGAGGCAGAGCCCATGTCCAAGGCATGATGCAGCCCTCCAACACCTTGCACACAGAAGGCTCAGTGGTTTTTAAGAGGCAGCAAGTCACTGACAGCTCCTAATGCACAGCTCCTGGTTCTTCCTTTCTCTGGGCCTGGCAGATTCCCCCGTGGCTGGCACCTGCTGATGTAATCATCACAGCAGGGGGATAAACTTTGTAAAAACCTCCTCAGACAGCTTTCTGCCCACCATGCATCTACTGTGACTACAACCTGTGTGCTGCTGGTCCGAAAGCTGAGAAGAAAAACCTACAGGCTCACCAAAGCCTTCACCTCTTTCCCTTCCAGAGCCATATCACCTTGATTGCTCAAATCTGACTGTTTCTCAATCTTCTTTTCATCTCAGATTGACCTCCCAGCATGGCAAGCAGCAATAATCAAAGCTGTGACACGTGTGATAGCCCTGTGCCAGACAAGGCATTAACAGTTCCTTTAGATTTAAGCCCAGTTCATATCCACCCAGTAAATAGCCTTCCCAGAGAGCTCCTCAAATCCATAGTCAGTTTGTCAAAAAGCACTTGTCCCAGTTTCACAAAAGGCCTGAAAATGAGGCAAACACAAAGCCAAAGGGAAAAGAAGGAAAGAAAAAAAAAATAAAAAAGAGCATATGCTGGTTAAAATGACTCTAACACAGGAGCAACAGACAGGGGGACAACAAATGGTATCAGCATGCCTGATCCCAAATGCCAGCTTCAGGCATCTGTGGACAGCAAAATGCAGCTGTGATTGTCTCATGGGTTGATATATGTTAGGAAGGGAGTGGCAAGAAAAGCTAACCCTGAACAGTGAAAATATGACAGCACAGGAGAGCAAGCAGGGCCCCAGGACCCCAGACACAACTCATGTGCTGACACAGTGCTAACTCTTCTGACCTGTTTGCTGTTATAAATGATGCAAAATTAATAATCAACATTAATTTTGATATCCAGACAGAGATTGTTAATGACTATGAAAATTGTTTATTAACATTAAATCTCGCCAGAAAACTTATTTACAAGGTTCAAAATGCAGGGTTTGGAAATTCATGCACACAGGGAACAGGCAAAACTGGAACACTTTACGAGGTACCCAGCAAATGCAAACATGATATTGGAAGAGAAGGTTCTTGTGGTCACTACACCACTGGTGGTTCATCATCCTGCTTAGCCACTGGATGGACACAGGAAGCTCCTTTCTGCCTATGGAAGAAGGCAATTAGTGATTACAAGAGGCTTTAAGTATNTGGGCAGGCCACAGTCCTCAGACTCACTGGCTCCAGGTTCTTTGTCCTCTTTCCCTCAGTTGCTTCTCCCCAAAACAGAAGGAAAGAGAGCAGGAAAACATCTCTGGGCAAGCCAGGACATGTATAAGCCTATTTTGGCCTGCTTAGGCCTACCACGACATTTGGCCTGATTTTGTTGCCTGTTCTGGCTACCTCAGGCTTTTATTTTTTTCTGTTTGCTGCAATCATTACTTTGGTTTCCCACAGAGATCTACTGACTCTCTGGAATCTTGTAGAGTAGGGTTATAGGTTGGACCTGGTGATCGTGAGTGTCTTTTCCAACTTGGATGTTTCTGTGATTCTCAGAAGCATCAGGAATGAGAAAGTTGTCTGAATACTAGGCAAGGTTTGAGCAGAAGTGCCCTGCATGGGAGCATGGGAATGTCAGGGATCTCCTGGGTTAGCAAGTCCTTGTCATTTTAGGTGCAAAAGGGAAAGCTCAGGTCCCAACACTTCTACTTTTGTGCCCATGTCTTCCCTCAGCAGCAGGGAACCTTTCCTCCTAACTCTGCCCTGGCTGCATTCATGCCCCAGTTGCTGCAAGAGCTGTGTCTGTGAAGGTTTGGGAGTTCCCTGCCTCCCCCACACTTTGTAAAATGACCCAGACTAGAACTCAGCTGGCTGGAAGTTAAGAGATGAAGCTCTATTTACAGCTTAGCACAATGTACAAGCAGATACATACACTACAGACAGGAATATTTACAGAAATATACAAGTTAAAGGTAATACAGAAACACAACTCCCCTCCCAGAAATCAGAGACCCCAGGAGGGGCTCCCAACCACCCTTCCACCTTCTCCCCACCCCTATACCTTACCCCAAGGTTTGCCTCACACACAAGGTGAGTTTGGAGGATCAGGCAGGGGGGTTAGAAGGAAAGTGGTTAGTGAGGTTACTCAGCAGAGAGGAGAAGCCAGAAGCTGCTAGACCAAGTCGCTGTGCCCCAGAGACTGACTTATCTATGTTTTGAGTTCTTTTTTCTTAAACATCTCAGCAAGCCTATGAGTGAAGTAGCCATCACCATTGTTTCCTTTTCACAGCCTATAGTATAATTTTCTTTCTTAAAATATTCCAATTAGCCTCAAACCAGCACGTGTCCCACCAGCTTATGGAGACATTTTACCTCTCTTGAGCTTCTCCCAGGTCAACCTGTGTTTTACCAAATTAAACATGCTGTTCCTGACTCTTCTGCCCTCCTCTCTGTGATCTGTTTTCCACCTTCTATATCATCTTCCAGCCTTCCTCCACATTCATGCAAGGTTAAGCTTATCCATCTTGACCTTACGAAGTCAGACACACAGTCAATGACACCAATTTTTGTCTGTATTTGCTGAAATATCCCTCCTGATATATCCAAGAATAGCATTTGCCTTTCTGTGCCTGACATCTCAGTCAGTCAGCAGTCACTTAGACCGCACAGTCCTTGATCATTTGCAGCTTATCATCTCCTGTATTATATCTGAGGCTATCAGATTCATGATCTGTCATCTCAGACTTTTTGTTTTCTGTCTCATTTCAATTATTCCTATTCTCAAGGTCACTTAGTTCTTTCAGACTTGCACTTTCATTCTCTTCTGCACTGCCAAAAGTTCTAGTTCTGTGTTGCTGGGTGGTTTTAGCCTCAGGATCCTGCTTTCATTGTCAAGATCATCCACAAGAAGAAAAGATCAGTTCCAAAACTGTTCTGTGAGAAACTCTTTGGGTAAATTCTCTCCAGACAGTTGCACCTCACCTTACAGTTTACTAATCCTCCTTTCCTCCAGCCTCACTAATAATTTCCCACATGGCACCTATCAGATACCTTACTGAAGTCTAGATAAAGGAGATCAGCAGCATTTCCTTTGTCTGGAAAATCAGGGATCTTATCAAAACAAAGCTATCATGTTCAGCTGACACAATCTACATTTCCTAAACCCGTGTTGCATCTTATCTCATTTCCCCTTTATCTCTGGGTGTTTAATTGTTCTTTCCTTCCAAATTTGCTTTGAAATCTCAAGTCAAGGTTAGACTAAGAGCCTTGTAGTTAGCTGGATAACTTCTTCTCTCCACACTTCCCTACTTCTGCTGTTCTCTGCTCACATGGCATGACCCCTACAAGGCTTTAGTAATCATTTTTTCTGCTCAACCTACACTTTCATGTCCCAGTTCTGCTCTGTGCAGCTCAGTTCACTCAAATGCAGACCAGTGTTAAAGCCTGGTTGGGTGTTGTGCTGATTTGAGGCTA
>WBNM01025464.1:0-46937 GCA_013399055.1 Ramphastos sulfuratus
TAAGGCGTGAGCTGTGGGGGCACTAAGCAATTGGCGCATTATTATCTGTTCAGACACTTCTCGAGAGCCCTCTTGTTTTGGTTTGATCACCATTGTTGTCCATTTCTCCGGAGGCTGGTGTCCTTGCCCTCCAGATGAACTCCCATGTAGACTGTGAAACTTGGGCTCACAATTAGCAGTTAGCACAGGTTGGATTGCTCACATGTCCATTTAATACAAAGTGTTTCCCTACATTTGTGCATTGGATTTAAAATCTACTTTGGTGTGCGTGGCTTAATTTAACAAACCAAAAATAATAATTTTGTCATGACATCATGAAATCACAGAGCAACCAACGCTGTCTAACTCTTTGTAGTCAGGAAAACGGAGATCTTAGTCCCAGAAAAAGCCTTGGTGTGATAAATTCAGAGTTCTCCTATTCTTGACAGGATTAGCATGGGAAATGTTTGTTTATTGGATGGAACTTATAGCTTGAAATCAAGCCAGAAGAAAAATCAGACACTTAGTTGGATAACAGCAAAGGTTTGGTTTAGGAATCTATCCCTTTTGTGAGTACAGAGCTGAACTCATTGACAAATTAATATCTAGAAAAGAGTATTTCACTATGGGGTACAAGAACTGAGGACTTTGTTATATTTTCACATTCTTGTGGAAAAATTAGTATAGATACTGAATTTGGATGTTCTGCGTAATCACGTCTTAAATTGCAGGAAAGTAGCTGTTGTAGACACGTATGTTTTTCAAGTTTCGATGACAGTCCTTGGGAGAGAGAAGTGGGGAGGTCCAGTAAGAATAAACATTTGCTTTTAAACATGTTTGGTTTGACCTCACACCTTTCAGAGGCATTTCTTCTCTTTTCATTTAGTCACTAATAAATTCAGGGGTTTGTGCTACAAATTAGTGTTATGATGCAAAGTACCTAAACTACAAAACATTATCTAAATGATGACCTTACCTTTTTTTCATCTATTAGCATGTGGATATGTTTCATCTTTTTAAGAGATCCGTCAGCAAATTTGGACAAGGAAGCCTCCGAGCATCATCAATAGCTATGAGTACATCTTGTCAATGCTCGTTTTACTACATCAGTGTTCTCAGAAGACCTTCTTGTACAGCTTCTGCTTTATCTATACAGACTTTGGCATATCCTTGTGCAAATCTGAACTCTGAATCTGTTTATCTGCTCTTTTAAGACTGTGAGTTCCAGAGTACAAAAATCACAACATGAGAATCGTAGATTCAAATAGGTTGGAAGAGACCTCCAAGACCATCCAGTCCAACTTAGCACCCAGCCCTAGCCAATCAACTAGACCATGGCACTAAGTGCCCCATCCAGGCTTTTCTTGAACACCAGGGATGGTGACTCCACCACCTCCCTGGGCAGCCCATTCCAATGCCAATCACTCTCTCTGCCAAGAAATTCCTCCTAATATGCAGCGTAGACCTGCCCTGGTACAACTTGAGACTGTGTCCCCTTGTTCTCTTGCTGATTGCCTGGGAGAAGAGACCAAACCCAACCTGGCTACAACCTCCTTTCAGGTAGTTGTAGACAGCAATGAGGTCACCCCTGAGCCTCCTCTTTTCTGGGCTGCACAGCCCCAGCTCCCTCAGCCTCTCAGTCTGTGTTGAAGAGAACTGGAAGGTTTATTTTTGTTTAAGATTTTTCTTTTTCATTGCTTTCTTTTATGTCTGGAGTATGTCAGAAAGCAATTTTTTAAAATTTTTTTTTTTTTGTGTTCCACTGCTGTTCCTCAAGTTTTAAATATTATTTTGCATTACAAAGTTTTCGTTGTTGTATGCTGAGTCAATGACTTTCTGGTAGGAATGATCTCATTTTTCTGCCTCTTCCAAGCACTGATCAGCTCATACTAAATGCCTGATAAGATGCTATTAGAATTCTTTTTAGACTGTAAAAGCTGTATCTCCCTAAATGGAACCTAGCTTAATAGTTACAATTAATATGGGGACTTTTTCAGTAGGCATTATGGATGACCTATACCATGTCTTGCTGCCTCTTCCAAGTTTGTTTCCCTGCAGCCTTCCTTCCTCACATCATACTGCAGATACAAAATTGGTTGGACCTAACATATATTTTCCTGCCCTGGTGGTTTATCATGCTGTACTATGCTCAATCTGCAACAGCTGCAGATCCACTTATTGAAGTAGATAAAAAAAAAATCTGTAGATCTTGGAAAAGAGTATAGGAATGGTAAACAAGGGCTGGACTGACAGTCATACAACTTCAACAGTCCCTGCTAGCTCTCTTCATTTAGTAAAGAAGTGTTGAAACCAACAGCCGAAGGAGAAGCTGTCAGTTACCTAGCAGAGCCTCAGCATGAGGGCTGTGCTTCAGCTTTGGCAGTGTTTCAGTTCTCTCAAATTTTGCAAAGATTAATCTCTTGGACTAAGGCAGAGCTCTCAGTCTTTTAAACTTGGATTGCCAAGGAAGTGTAAAATTAGTTTTGATCCCTTTTGATCCTTGCCCAACAAGATCTAGAAGTGGGTTCTTCTGAAATAATACCATATTAGTATGGTAAATTCTGAAACAGTGCCCTGCCTCACTGAAACATGCAAGCTTTCAGTGATTGACATGGAAAAAAAACAGGGATCTTGAGAGATTTTTGCTACATCCCCTTAAAATCCAAAAAGTAGTCAGTCTTTTATTAAAATGTAAATACTCTTTGAGTTACTGAGTGCCTTTGAGTTACTGAAGGCACCAACAGTGCCTTTAAACCTTCACTCATGTTTTAACTCGTGTTAACTAATGTAATTTAACTTGTGTTAACTAATGTAATTATGCTTAATACAGAAGGCATCAAATGTGAATGTAGTATTACATTTTAACCAGCTGCTGGTTATTTATTTCATGTAAATTGAATGAAAGGGATGATTAACTGTGATCTAGAGTGTACTTTAGTTCAAAATCTGGTAGAATAATTAAGTGGCTCAGAAGGAATATAAAAATAATGAAATGTAGGTAACATTCAACCTGCAC
Source organism: Ramphastos sulfuratus (assembly GCA_013399055.1). Classification (NCBI taxonomy): domain Eukaryota; kingdom Metazoa; phylum Chordata; class Aves; order Piciformes; family Ramphastidae; genus Ramphastos; species Ramphastos sulfuratus. The sequence goes on from WBNM01025464.1 coordinate 2,996, forward strand.
CTTGCACTAGAAAAAAAGGAATGCCTTGTCCATGTCATTTCTTGCTGAAAAGTTCTCTTTAAAAAAAAGTGAGGTTTCCAATAATAGATGACAAAGCTATTTAAAGTAATCTCTCTGATATTTGGAATGCGTTTTAGTATAGGCATATTTATAGTAGCATTTACAGTAATTCACTTATATGGAACTAAATCTAAGAAAAGAAGCCATCGGATAGTACATGGAAATTCTGTCAGACTGTAAATTAAGTTTTCATTTCTTCAAGTTTTACTCGGATTCGAATGGCTTCATTGCCAATTTTGACTTCTGTTAATAGCATGTGAGCTCCTGTGTGTTTTCCACCTCTACTTTTGCTTAACAAATGAAATTCTGGATGAAGATCTTTTTTTATTGTGCGAAAATAAGTATATCAGCTCACAAAAGTGCTGAGTATTAATGTAGCCTAACTCAAATTCATGAAAATGTAATTTTTCTCTTTTTTTTCTGGGGCAAGAGTGAAATTACTGCCCAATTTAATGTATTGAACCTCCTTTTAATAGGTTTTTGAACATCAAGTATTTACTGTGTTGTACCAGAACTCCCTGGAATCATCCGATACTAACCAGATGATCGTACAGCTGATGCAGTTGATGAATTTGAGGGGTTGCTCGTAAACTAACAAGCTGTGAGCAGTTTCCTGTTAAGTAATAAAATTATTGAATATTTTAGGCAGCACTGCTCTGCCTGAAGAGAATGTGATGTATGGCCACAGCATCTGTATTATCTTGCAGCTGGATAAACACTGAAATGTCTGAATGAAAATATTTCTTTTGGCATAGCGGTGTTACAGAACATATTCCGTAGGAGAATGGAAATGTCCAGTCCAGTTAATCAATCTCTAAACTACTTGCCACTTCCAGAGCCTGAGTCAGGATCAGGTATTGTCTTTCCCAGTGCATTAGTGCCTGTGTATTAGTTTGACTTTTTTCTCTTCTTATTGAAGAGCTGTTGCATAATATACCTCTGTGAAGATAACCGTAATTTTACTTAGCTTTCTCAGTTAAACAAATGTGAAGTTCTACATGGAAGTTTTCTAACATTCTAATATTCTCGGTCTTACTGAGTAAGACTGGAATTGTGTCATCCCTGGGTATCATCAAATAGCTCACTTCTACTTCAGAGTTGTATTTGCACTGTGTACCTTGCTGCTTATTCCAGTATAATCAGCAGACTTAACAGAATAATGACTTAGTTTTATTTATAAAGGTGACTTCTTACAGTAAATACGGGAATCAGAATATAAGGTCTACTAACAATCTGTTATTGGACAATCACTCACTTTCCTAATGAATGAAGCATCTTCATAGCTAGTGGTCAGCAGTTTTTCAGGGACAACATGTCTTCAGATTAATTCTGGGACTTGTTTGCTTCTTTGTTTTAGCAGGTTGATTTATTAGGCTTCACAGGTAATTGTGAATCTAGTTTCAAAAGAGAACAGATTGGTTATAGAAAGCATTTATTTCCTGCTTGAAAGATTTCCTTTTGAATGCCTTGTTGTTAAGATGTTCATAATTTTTTAGAGAAGTGTGGAATTATCTCACTGTTTCTGTAGAAAGCTTTCCTTCTTTGTTTCAGTCTACGCTGATTTGTTAATAAGCCTAAACAGATTAGGAATGGGGGCGATATTAGCACCTAATAAAAGTAAAATCCATGGCATTCTTATTGTTGGACTGATCACAAAATGGGCCATGTTAGATAGCCAAACTGGGAGTAAGACAACAGTGAGGTCATCTTGAAACTCTGTAATTGCCATGAAGCACAGAACTGTAATTGCATGGTACTTGTTACTGCACCTGTTGTGAATTAGCCAGAAGTAATCAAGGCAACAATTCATTATTCTAACAACACTGACAAAGAAGTTTTTCTTCCCCCAATCTGCATTAGCCAAAATAGATAGTGAAACATTATCAGATAAGAAAGAACATTATTTACTCATGTGTTCTCATCTCCTATAGACCACAGAATTTGCTTTAGGGCATTCATCACCTTATTCCCAGTCCAGTGGTTGGGGCTGGAAGCAGCATTTGGAAAAACGTGCAGTCTCGATTTCCAGTAATGGCCAACTGCTGTCTCAGTTTAAAAGAGAAAGTGTAACATGTATCCTTAAGTTCTGCCTTGACATGGATGAGGGCTTAATGTATTATTACAGCTGTATAACTTTTCCATAGCAACTGCAGGAAGAGTTAATGTTTGGGGAAATGTCTTTTTATTTTTAGATACATTTAGTTTGACAAGTCTTTTGACCTTTTTTGAAAAAAAGACTTATGTGATCACTTTTTATTCTATCTGCTGTTGTCACTGACAGCACCCTTTGATCACTGCCATAAATTGCTAAAACTTCAACAACCGATTAAAAAAAAATCTCTGCTATGGAAAAACATGAGAAATCTCAAGTAGATCTCTATAGTGGCATCTCTATAGATAATCAGAGAATCATAGAATCAGTCAGGGTTAGAAGGGACCACAAGGATCATCTAGTTCCAACCCCCCCTGCCATGGGCAGGGACACTCTACCCTAGATCAGGCTGGCCAGAGACTCATCCAGCCTGGCCTTAAATGCCTTCAGGCATGGGGCCTCAACCACCTCCCTGGGCAACCCATTCCAGCCTCTCACCACTCTCATGCTGAAGAACTTCCTCCTCACGTCCAGTCTGAATCTCCCCACCTCCAACTTCTCTCCATTCCCCCCTATCTTGTCAATCCCTGATAGCCTAAAAAGTCCCTCCCCAGCTTTTTTGTGGGCCCCCTTCAGATACTGGAAGGCCACAAATGGATCACCCCAGCTTTTTTCAGATACTGGAAGGCCACAAGAAGGTCACCTGGGAGCCTCCTCTTCTCCAGTCTGAACAGCCCCAACTCTTTCAGTCTGTCCTCATAGGAGAAGTGCTGTAGCCCTCTGAGCATCCTCGTGGCCCTTCTCTGAACATGCTCCAGTATGTCCACATCCCTCTTGTAATAAGAGCTCCAGAACTGGATGAAGTACTCCAGGTGGGTTTTGTGTGAAGAGCACAAACAAGACTGCCTAAAACCTTCTCTAAACTTCAGCAAATTAATTGGCAGAGTATACATGCAATGATAACACAAAGGCTAACACAACATTCCTGCTTAACATTTAAATGCAGCAGATGCAACCTTATATGCAGTTGCATTTGTCATTTGCATTTGTCATTTGCATGCATGTGGCAACGCACACATGTTATGTGTGTCCTGGGTACAGATATACTTGGAGCAAATGCTGTGTAAAATGCTGATATCTAAAGGCTGAGAAAAAAGGAGGTTAAAATGGCTGAGTTAAAGGTACCTGCTTGGTTTGTAAGAGAGTAAGAGGAGGCTACCATCTGTGCCCAATGCATACAGATGGTCAGCAAATGGTATCATTTGCACAGTCCTCTTAAAAGGCAGTAAACCGAATAAAATGCAGTTCTGTTATCAATTCTCTTATCTATATCTCTGTATTGTTGTGCAGGCTCTTCATTTTGTTGCAGTGACTTTCTAGCTTTAGGATACTCCAAAATACATAACCCTTTCATTTCACAGAATCACAGAATTAACCAGGTTGCAAAAGACCTTCAAGATCATTGAGTTCAACCTATCACCTAACACCTTCTAATTAACTACACCATGGCACTAAGTGCCTCATCCAGTCCCCTTTTAAACACCTCCAGGGATGGGGACTCCACCACCTCCCCGGGCAACCCATTCCAATGCCAATCCCTCTTTCTTTGACAAAGTTCTTCCTAACATCCAACCTAAACCTGCCCCCGTGCAGTTTGAGGCTGTGTCCTCTTGTTCTGTTGTTGTTTGCCTGTGAGAAGAGACCAACACCCACTTGACTACAACCTCCCTTCAGGCAGGTATAGAGAGCAATGAGGTCTCCCCTGAGCCTCCTCTTCTCCAAGCTGAACACCTCCAGCTCCCTCAGCCTCTCCTCGAAGGGCTTGTTCTCCAGCCTTGTTGCCCTTCTCTGGACATGTTCAAACATCTCAATATCTTTCTTAAATTGAGGGGCCCAGAACTCATCAGTACTCAAGGTATGGCCTAACCAGTGCTGAGTACAGAGGAGGAACGACTTCCCTGTTCCTTCTGGCCACCAGTACCCCCAGGTCCCTCTCTGCCTGGCTTCTCTCCAGCTACTCTGTCCCCAGCCTGTAGTGGTGCATGGGGTTGTTGTGGCCAAAGTGCAGAACCTGGCACTCAGACTTGTTAAACTCCTAACATTGGACTGTGACCATCTATCCAGGTCCCTCTGCTCAGTTTAGTTTTCTGGCCCAGTTTAGTTTTCCATATCCTCCAGTGTACGAGATTATTATTCTGTCGCAGTTCATTTTCTCTGTAGCTTTGTACCAGATGCATCTGTAAGCAATCTTTACAGGTAGGCTTTTTCCTCTGTTTTCCCTTTTTTGTTGTGCCTTTGACCAAACTCGTGCTTGCATTTGTAACTTCCTCTGAAACGACAGCCCCTGTGAATATAATCAATACACTCTTCACTCACTCCTACAGATCTCAGTTTTCATTTGTTGTTGCTTTCTTGTTTTTACCTGTCAGTAAAATTGCTGGGGTTTATGGCTACTGTAAACTCTTAATGTTGTTTGTTACTACTGCAAGAAGTACAGACTAAAAATACAGACTTTTCAGAGTGGCTACATAACAATATGGAGCTTTTACAGATAAGTAAGAAAATGGCCACTTTTCTGGAGGTGAATTTAGAGCTAGGTAGTTTCAGTTAAATATTATATATATCTATATATGTAATAGAATTAATATTATATATATATATATATATGTGTGTGTGTGTGTGTGTGTGTATGTAATAGAATTCTTTTGGTTGGAAAAGACCTCTAAGATCATCAAGTCTAACCATTCTCTGACTCTGCCAAGGTTGGTGCTAAACTATGTCCCTCAGCACCACATCTCTGTCTCTTTTAAACACTTCCAGGGATGGGGATTCAACCACCTCAGTGGGGAGTCTGTTCCAGTGTTTGAGAACCTTTTCAGTCAAGAGTTTCTTCTAACAGCCAACATGAGCATCCACTGCACACCTTGAGACCTTTTCCTCTCATCCTATTACATGTTACTAGAGAGAAAAGACCAACACTCAGCACTGGTCAGGCCACGCCTTGAGTGCTGTGTCCAGTTCTGGGCCACTCAATTCAAGAGAGATGTTGAGGTACTGGAATGTGGCCAGAGAAGGGCAATGAAGCTGGTTAGGGGCCTGGAGCACAGCCCTGTGAGGAGAGGCTGAGGGAGCTGGGGGTATGCAACCTGGAGAAGAGGAGGCTCAGGGGTGACCTCATTGCTGTCTACAACTACCTGAAAGGAGGTTGTAGCCAGGTTGGGTTTGGTCTCTTCTCCCAGGCAATCAGCAAGAGAACAAGGGGACACAGTCTCAAGTTGTACCAGGGCAGGTCTAGGCTGCATATTAGGAGGAATTTCTTGACAGAGAGAGTGATTGGCATTGGAATGGGCTGCCCAGGGAGGTGGTGGAGTCACCATCCCTGGTGTTCAAGAAAAGCCTGGATGGGGCACTTAGTGCCATGGTCTAGTTGATTGTTTAGGACTGGGTGATAGGTTGGACTGGACGATCTTGGAGGTCTCTTCCAACCTGGTTGATTCTGTGATTCTATGAACACTCACCTCTCTCCAACTTCCTTTTAGGTAGTTGTAGAGAGACAGAAGGGTCTCCCCTCAGCCTCCTTTTCTCTAGACTAAACAACCCCCATTCCTTCAGCTATTCTTCACAAGACCTGTTCTTTAGACCCTTCGCCAGCTTTACTGCCCTTCTCTGGGCTCACTCCACCACCTCAATATCTTTCTTGTAGTGAAAACTCCAAAACTGAACCCAGTATTCAAAAGTGAACCTCAACATAGCTGAGTATGTGAGGACAATCACTTCCCCAGGATACACAAATGTAAATTGAAAATTATTGATATTCCACAAATGGAATATAAAATTATTCGCCTACATGTTATTTGCAAAACATTGCTGGAATAATTACCTTTGAGTATCTGCATTTCACAATTTGCTGTTTCAGGTTTAGGGTTGATTGAGTTTAATCACATGGTGCTTATAATTGTATTCTGTTTCCAAAACAGATGATTCCTAAAACGACAAAGATCTTGGAAGGCAGTCTCACCAGGAGGAGAAAATGCATATCCCTGTGACTGTTTGTAGATAGCTTGTGCTATCTGCAGATATTTTGTGAAGCAAAACAGCTTTTAAATTCACATGAAACAGAAAATTGTGAATAGTGTTGGTGTGAATTTGCATTTTACTTGACTAAATGGTCATATTTTTCATAGCATTCATTCAGCCATCCAATTGTATCCTGTAAATATAGAGTTGCCATTAAATACAAGCTGTCTGTGTTTTAACCTGGAAGAAATCAAAGTTGCCAAAAACAAATTCTTCAGCCTGTATATGTCACGGTGGATGCTTAACTGTTTCTGAGATTAACTCTTACATAATTTGTATGCAGAAACACAGAAATCTATGTCAATAAAAATAAACAAGACAAAGGTCATCGCAGACCAAAAGCTCACCCTTATTGATGCACAAAAAAGTTTGCCACTATTTATAAAACACAGCACATTTAGTATCCAAAGAAAGCAGCCAAACACAGCAATATTGAACCTTTTCATTGAAAAGGGGATAAAAGCTGTAGTTAAACAGAAGATGAACTCAAGGCATAATGAAGCCGATTGCAAAAGTGAATCCCCTTATGTTTAAAACAAACCCCACTAAGCGTGATTGTATAATGAAGCAGTGTCTGGTGAATGCACAGCAAAAAGATGGCGATAAAACTAGGATCAGGTTGGGTATCCTTTTTAAGGAATCTGGTGAACTCAGCTACATGTAGTTAATGTACCAAATGATGCTTGGTAGGGGGGTTATCTTCTGCAAAGCACTGAAGAAGTCTCAAAAATAAAAATAAAGAAGCCCAGCATATTTTGGGTTTATTTATGCAGAAGATGGGTAAGAAACAGCTTGACTGCAGTTTCAAAGCAGGGTATTTCTGCTAATAGAAAGTTATTTCAGTTAGCAGAGAAAAGCGTAGTGAGATGCAAAGGTTTGAAAGTGAAGCCAAGTGTATTGATTCTACACATAGCATGACACCCTCAACAGTGAGGATACCTAGTCCCTGGTACAATATGCTTCAGAAATCATGAAGGTGGAATATTTAATTGAAAGACAGAAAAACTCAGTTTGAAGCCTAATTCAAGTACAAAACCTAGGACCATGACATTTATTTGTACTTGAATATAGACTCTCCTTAGTAGAGAGGAAATTAATGTAATGTGAGACTTACTGAAATTCCACGATGGAATTGTAAAGCTATGTATTCTAGGAACTAGAAGTAGCTGTCTTCAGAAATGCAAATCTAGGTGATGAGGATGATGTTTTCGTGACTGTTACCTTTTGACAAAATCTGTCCTGCGACACACACACACAACTCACTAACCTTCTGGTTGATTGAATTTTCCAATCATCCTATTTCTTAATTATTTAGTTAAATACATTGGTCCTTTTTCAACTGATAAAGCACTCCACTGCAAGAAAAAGCTGTCCTATATTCGAGTTACACGCTAAATCAGTTTTACAGTTGGTTTATATAATGGAGTAACACCAGCCCACAAACATCTGCTTTGAGGGTGCTGCTTATTCCTACACAAATATGTACCAGTCAGTGCAGGTCAGATGATAGGACTCCCTCAGGCAAAAATGCTACTCCTGCAGCACCCCACAATTCCCAAATGTTTTGAAGGAGAGGGTCTAAAATGAGATTGCCCATTTCTATTAGTAAAACAGTGAGACATGGTTTCTGGTTAATAATTATAACCCATTGAGTGTTCATTTCTGCACAGAGATAACTTTTGGTCATGGAAGAAGTTAAGTCAAAAAAAGTTAAGAGTTGCTTTTCTACATTGCTTGGTGTCATTTTCTTCTGTGGTAGAGTTTTGCTTTAAAAAGTGTGTCTTACGTAATTTCACTTTACAAGGGATGTTTGTTAGCTGCTTGGCGTGCCTTGGCGGGAGGTCCTTTGTGATACTCTCTATTCAGTTCCTCTGCCTTGCAAGGAAGGAGAAATCGAACTGCAGTCCTTGTTACTGCAAAAAGATGTAGTCTGATACTACTGAAGATTTTCACATCTTAATGTGCTGATTGACACCTGCCTAAACATGAGCCAGCAGTGTGCCCAGGTGGCCAAGAAGGCCAGTGGCATCCTGGCCTGCATCAGGAATAGTGTGGCCAGCAGGAGCAGGGAGGTCATTCTCCCCCTGTACTCTGCACTGGTTAGGCCACACCTTGAGTCCTGTGTCCAGTTCTGGGCCCCTCAATTTAAGAAGGACATTGAGGTGCTTGAACGTGTCCAGAGAAGGGCAACGAGGCTGGTGAGAGGCCTCGAGCACAAGCCCTGTGAGGAGAGGGTGAGGGAGCTGGGATTGTTTAGCCTGGTGAAGAGGAGGCTCAGGGGAGACCTTATTGCTGTCTACAACTACCTGAAGGGTGGTTGTGGCCAGGAGGAGCTTGCTTTCTTCTCTCAGGCAACCAGCACCAGAACAAGAGGACACAGTCTCAAGCTGCGCCAGGGGAAGATTAGGCTCGAGGTGAGGAGAAAGTTCTTCACTGAGAGAGTCATTCGCTACTGGAATGGGCTGCCCAGGGAGGTGGTGGAGTCACCATCCCTGAAGGTGTTCAAGGCGAGTTTGGATGTGGCACTTGGTGCCATGGTCTAGTCTTGAGGTCTGTGGTAACGAGTTGGACTTGATGATCTTTGTGGTCTCTTCCAACGTTGGTGATACTGTAATAATGAAGAAAAGAATGTCTTGCCTCTGGGCCTTCTGGTCCTGATAAGTTAAATATCTGCTGCAGGCAGCACCGGTCTCAACTCTAGGAATCGGTTCCAAAGTATCTCGCTTTTGGTTCTCATCAAACACACAAGACTTTCGAAGCTTTGAATTCCATTAATATTAAAGTCAGAAGAATGAGAGTCATCAGATCTGTATGTGTTACATAGTAAAAATGAGTTATGGAACAAGGAAGTTGTATGATGCTGTGAAAAGTCTGGTCATAGATCATGCTTGTGAGGTGTTTTACACATTGATGCTTCTCCTATGTATATAATCATTCACTGACAGATTTGTTTTCCAGTGAAACATACCCACGTATGCATGTGCTCTGACATCAGGCATCTGAGATATAGAAAGTATGGATATGACATGAGAATGGCAGATAGATACTCCTTGATCTTGATACAACTGTCCAAAAGAATTTGGAGGAAAAATCTGATTCCGCTTGTAAAATTGGGAAATGATGGAATGGCCCAAGACATGAGAGTGTAAATTCTTCATTAGTAATGTATTCTGCTGCATCTTGGAAGCTGAGTTCAAGTACTTAAAATTAGACATCCTAACACTATATTTTAGTGTTTGAGGTTTTTTTGTTTGGTTGGGGGCTTTTTTTTTTATTTGGTTTGGGGTTTTTGTTTGTTTGTATATTTGTTTTGGTAAATAATTACTAGCTTTGGAATAACAGGATGTGGAAATACCATGTCAAAAAACTGCTGCTTACAAGTGAATACAGAGCAGAATATCCTCTTTCACATTCACAGATGTTAAAACCAGGATTAAATGTTGTTTTCAGAAGGATCTTTTTTCTGTTAGAATGTTTTTACTGTCATACTTTCACTGCTTGGTCCACATAATTCTTATTCTACTTGTTCCACTCTAGATCCCAAGAGACATCCAGGCTTAGTTTTCATCTTTTTCTCTTTTATGTATAAATTAGGATAATCTGGCATGTCTAGGAAGGCCCATGGGAGATCCAACATACTGATAAGAGAGAGAAGATAGTTACCGGCTTTTATCCCTTAAACTCACGATGCCTGCTTTGAGGTATTCAGATATATCTGTATTAGTCCCTCCTTTTAGTTTCTTCATAGATAGTCCACTCTCCTTGGTAGCAAAGTCATTACTTAATAAAAATACAAAACTAAAAGAATGTATTCAGTCTAAAGCCTGCACAATAGCTGCTTCTGCTGGATGCCATGGTAGAATACACTGCTATGAAAAAAATTGATGAGGTAAGATTGTACTCCTCTGTGCTTGGCAGCAAAGAACAGAATTTGCAGAAGATGGGCTGAAGTGCCAAGAACATATGCCAATTTGTTGTATCTCTTAAGCTCCTTCTGCTGGAAGGACCTCACTGCATCTCCCAGAGCATTTGAAAACTACCATCAGTTGGTGATAATGTTGCTGTTTAAGCATCAGTCCTTACTTCAGGGCAACTGGCCAGACTGAAGCAGACAGCACAATTTCTCTTTTATGTTAGTAATTTGTGAAGCATTTCAGGGTGAACACTCGTGCAAATAAATGTGAATTATTAGTGCTTTATTTGGGATATGCTGAATGAAATCATCTGCTGTGTTAGGATGTTTCCTGGAAAACTGACTTAGCATGACACTGATGCTGAAGGCTGACAGACACTTAATCAGGGCAATGCTTGTGTAACTTTCATAGAATCATAGAATGGTAAGGTTGGAAGGGACCTCAAGGATCATCTAGTTCCAACCCCCTGCCATAGGCAGGGACACCTCCCACTAGTACAGGTCACTCAAGGCCTCGTCCAACCTGGCCTTGAACACCTCCAGGGAGGGAGCAGCCACAACCTCCCTGGCCAACCTGTTCCAGTGTCTCACCACCCTCACTGGAAAGAACTTCCTCCTGACATCCAGTCTAAATCTTCCCTCTGCCAGTTTAAACCCATTGCCCCTCATCCTGTCATTACAAGACCTTGTAAATAGTCCCTCCCCAGCCTTCCTGTAGGTCCCCTTCAGATACTGGAAGGCTACTCTAAGGTCTCCTGGAAGCCTTCTCTTCTCCAGGCTGAAGAGCCCCAACTCAGAGTCTGTCCTCATAGCAGAGCTGCTCCAGCTCTCTGATCACCTTCGTGGCCTCCTCTGGACCCGTTCCAACAGTTCCATGTCCTTCCTGTGCTGGGGGCTCCAGAACTGCACACAGTACTCCAGATGAGGTCTGACGAGAGCAGAGTAAAGGAGGAGAATCCCCTCCCTTGCCCTGCTGGCCACACTGCTCTTGATGCAGCCCAGGACTTGGTTGCTGTCTGGGCTGCATGTGCACACTGAAGGCTCATGTTGAGCTTTTCATCAACCCAGACCCTTAACTTTCATTAAGGACAATCATTAGCTAGTGCCATGTATTTATAGTGAATATAAAGATCAAGTTATAGGGTAAACACTTACTGTTAAATCAAAAACTCTGGCCTAAAAACTGCTCCTGGAAAGACCTGATCTCCAGAACAGCTTCATTGCCCTTCTCAGGACCTGCTCCAGGTCAATATTACTGACCTTAGTCCCTAAATTATTAATACTGTATCTCGGTAAGTAGAAAAACCTGATACACTCATGTGTTATGTGAACCAATAATGTGTGAAAAGAAATTTAAGATGCATTTTTGTGTTAATTTTCATGTAATTTGTTTCACGGGCAAAAAACCCAGGGAAGAACAGCTCACTCATAGTTGCATGTATTTCATCCTGATAATGCTGGTACTTTAATTAGGATGTGGAAAGTTACCATAAATGATTTTGTTTTGCAGAAAGCAAGGAGAACTGAGGTTAATTAAAGGTTAATTATAGTTCAATTGGGGTTGTGTTTTTTCCCCCTTCTTTACCTCTGATGATAGTAGGAATGTTAGAATCCTTGACTTTGATGGCCACAGATTGGGCAGGCCTGGTGTTGATTGCTACTGCCAACATGAAAGTGGTTCCGCCGTTCTGCAGCTCCAGTTCTTAATCAATGAGGTAAGGACATACTTACTCAGATTCTTCTGTATAAATTCAGTTGATTAAGTAACTTTGTGTATTGGAATTGAGTTAAATAGCTTTTCATATTGACAAATAATGCCAAACAAATAAGTGGCTTACATCCAGAGGATGTTCACCGTACACCCTTTTAGAAGACCACTTATGGATCTGCAGACAGGAAAAAGTATTCCCTTCATATACATCAACATCAAGCACTGAACAAAAGGCAGTCAGTATATTAATGTGTCCATGTACATGTAAAATCCAATAATTTACTAAATATGCTGCACAGTCCTGTTTCAAATAGAAATTAATAAATGAACCAATTCTTTCTGTGGAAAGATATTGATGGTTACAGGCTGCAAACTCAATAGTTGGGGGTATGCTGCTACCTGAAGCAAGAAAAAACAATTGCAGAGGTCATCAATCAAACCAGCATGCTTAGTCTTTGTAAATGGCTTGTCAAAATCAAGTTTAGATGACATGAAAAAATAGCAACAATTTAGAGTTTGTTCTGTGTGGAAGAGCTCTGGAGTTGGTAATAGGCAAGAAGACTTTCTGGAGCATATAAATCTGGTGGGTTTTCCTCTTCTTCTAGAACCCCATAACGTGGCCAAATTACAAGCTAGTCATAGCTCGGTTTTAATTAATTTCCCCCCATCATATAAGGAAATACTTTTGACAGATTCAAGTCCCTTTTCTTAAGTGTGGAGATCTTAGCACTTCTCAAGGAAAGAGTTTTGGTTTTGTGCATTTTTAAACCTGAGAAGTATTGAATTTCTTTCTATGCCTGTCTGGAAAAAGTACTCGAAGCACAGAAGCTAAGGTAGGAGGACTGAAACTTTAGAAACAGTAGTGCAGAGACTGAGGAGGGAGACCTGAAACGTTAGAAAAAGTGAGCCCAGTTCTTTACGGGAAGGCAGGGATGAAAACAGGGAGGCCAAGGTTTGGATCAGTGTTCTATTTTATTAGGTGACCAGCAGAACCTCTAATACAGGATTAATTTGATTTCTGTGGCAGAGTTTCTCTCTGACATTGGCCTAAACACTTGGGGAGATAAGAATTAAAGAATGGATTACAATGCACTACATAAGGCTCACCTTCATAAATTTTATTGGTATATAAAAAGAAAACAAACCCAAACAATTAAACAAAACAAAAAACCACCACCACCACTACAAAACAAACAAACAAACAAAAACAAAAAAAAACCCCACAAAATCAAAAACTCATCAGTTGCTAGGATTAAGAAAGAAATTCAAGATGCACAGTTTTTTATTGGTCAGTTATAGCTGGAATTAACTGATCATTCAGTTCAATGTTTGCCCTTCAGAATAAAATGTTGCCTTCTGTTTAGGCAATATCTACTTCCTCTCTGCCATAGTAATACACAGAGATAGATGTTTTTTTTACTAGACATGATCTGAGGTGTAAATGTGGTTATCACTGCAGCAGCAGTAGACAGCTTCCTCTGCAGTTAATTTTCACATGGCATCACTGTGCCATGGTGAGGAGAAAAAGAGTAGGAAGGAGATATAATAAGTTCACTTCAAACTCCATATGCAGATAGAGGTCTAGACCTTGAAAGATGTCAATTTTTGGAGCACCAGAAGCAGAACCAGTCTCCAGAGTATTTCTGATTCATGATAAAGACCATCCTTTTCTCTTAATTCTTCCTAAATCCTGTCCCCCTGCTACCTGTCTCTACTTTCTTATCTGCATCTGCATTTTAATTTTGAATTTCATGTTGTTTTGATATGACTACAAAACTACTTGGCATTTTATGTGTGCATAAGTGTATGCACTAATGCTTTGATTCTTTAATTCTGTCCTTCACCTTTTTAAGCAAGCATTGCCTGTTCTCTGTTTCATTATTATCCATGCTTATGTGGAAATACCTGGGAGTTCACATGTATAACTTTGATACAAAGCTTCAATTTACTTTTTTTTAATTGGTGGAGTTTTAATTTCACTTTGGCTGAGCCTGTAATAATTTAAAACACATTTACCAGATCATTTAAAATTCACTGTTATTTATGGGAGAAGGTTGGGGGTTTTTTTGTAGAAGAAAACAACCATTTTTCATAAACTTTATTCTGTTCTACAGATAGATCATTACCAGTAAGGATCAGTGAAGAATAAGGCAGAATCTGCAGAAAAGTAATACATTGTGCTGTATTTTCTGTCTGCTCTAGGGTGCTCTGGTCAGTGCAAGTGCAGATGATGCACTTCATCTGTGGAATCTCCGACAGAAACGACCAGCTGTCCTACACTCTCTGAAATTCAACAGAGAAAGGTAAGCCTATGTGACACAAAATAAATATCTAATTTGAAAAAAAGGAAATGGGCTTATTTTCTATATTTCTATATTATTTCTAATGGGATTATTTTCTAATAATGCATACTTACTAATTTACCTTTCTGCATGCGAATGTAGGTTTGTCTCGAATTTTTTTCTTCCTTGGAGTCTGGTTTCCATAAGACAAACACTCCAGTTTCTACAGCCTTCTCGTAGGACAAACACTCCAGTTTCCACAGCTCTCTCAGAACCACAAAAAAAAAAAATCTGCTTTTTCTCAAAGTGTTTTTTATTTTACCTTGTATTTCCATGAACAAGTGCGAACAGTAGTGTGTTTGATTTTCTTAAGAGCAAGGTCTATGATCCTTTGGGCTGATTTGTTGTTCAGTACTACCCAGAATACTTAATTTATTAGTATTTTTTTCATCTACCTTGAAAATGTTTGTTAAACACGACGTTTAGCAGAAATAAATTGTCAATTTGTTAAACTATGGTAAATGTCAAATGAATTGGAGACTTTTGAAATTTTTACTTTATCGGAAGCGAATTGTAGAAATCTCTACTGAGAATAGATTAAATGGGTGTTGTGATTTTCAGACTCAAAACAAAAACTGATCATTTAAATCTGTGTTTAGTCATCCAGGTATAACCTACTATGCTATTACAGAACTTCAGTGCTACACTTGTATTAGTATTAAGGAAAAACTGTGTGTTTATATGAAGTCATTAGGCCAGCAGTCAGAAGACCAAGATTCAGTGCCTAAATGCTGCAGTTGGTTTTTATGTGTCCTTGAACAGTAACAGCTTCTGTCTACTTCACCTCTGAGATGGATTTTTTTTTTTAATTTATTTGAAAACATAGATACAATACAAGGTATGGTTTTGACTGGAAGTTTAAATGATGCTGTTATTTCCTTAGTTGATACATGCAGTGTTTATTGAAGTGCAGCAACTCCTTTCTGCTCTTTATATATTTGCCTATGTGGTGGTGAAAAAATATCAGTACTTAACAGAGATGTGAAGTTAACAGGCTTCTCAAATCTGTGAGAGTAAGGGCAAAAGAAAAAGGGCAGCAAGTCTGAAAACGATTATGGAAATAGACTTTTTCTTTGTTCATTACCCAGATACATATCATATCTGCACTTAAATGTCACCAAGCTGCAAGTTTTGTGGTGGAAAATACTGTGTAACAATGTAGAAAATACTCATCATGACTGTGTGAGGGAATTTGAAAAAGAAAAGTCATATGTATGTTTGCTAACTGCTTCTGGACAGTAAGTCATTGTTTTGGACATGTTGAGTATCTGAATCTTGGTTATTTTCATCAGGTAGGTTTATTATTCACTGTTTGACATTGGTATATTTAAGTGTTGTGGAAGTTATTCCAGTACATCTTGGTCTAGCTCTCCCATCCAGCAACCTTAGATACAACTTAAGGAATCAATACTTAGAAGAACAAAGCATCTGTTCACCTGCTTGCCTGCCATTTCACTTCTTGGTCAAAATGTTATCAGAATTTCTTGATTAAACAAACTCACACACATTTGTGCTCTGCTAAGAGTAAAACGTTTCTCGTCACATCTACCTGAATGTTCTTTTGCTTCTGACAGCCTAAAACGCTGGGCAAAATATTCTAAATCAATTTATTTGGGATACTGAAAATCTTTGTGTAAAAAACAAATGTTGTATAATGGCATTTTTTAACTGAGGTTTAAAAAGGATCTGAGGATGTAGTTATTTGCAACAAATATGTTGCTATCTATTGCCTTTTATCAAAGTCCTAGTAAGTTGTAAGTAAAAAAACAAAAAAAATCCAAAAACTATTAAGTCTTTTATGCATATTTGAAGTAATGGGTGCAAACAGTACCATCTAAATTGTTTTTATTAGCACATCAAAGGCTATGAAGGAAATATCCTGATACACTGCTATATAATAATGTCAAAGAAATAAGTCCAGTTTTAAATTTAAAAAAAAACAAAACAGTAAGTATGAAGAATTAACTGCATGGGCAATTATTTGCTTCTCAGGATTCTCTAGCACTACCTTATTTTGGTGGGTTTTATATTCAAGCATATTGGTGGGTTTTATATTCTTGTCTCCAGAATGAAATATCTTTTTTTTTTCCTGTATTTTTGTTTTATAAGTTACTTTCAAATCATCTAACTTACAATTTTCTAAGCTTGATTGCATATTTAGTATGTAAAATTCAACAGAAGTCTCTGGGCAAGTAGCAAACAACCAACCAAACACATGAAAGAACTGAAATAAAACCCTAATTAACCCTCCTATTAATTTGTAACATTTCTCTGCATGTATACCTAACAGAATTAAGACTAAAAGAGGGCTTCCGTTTTTTTCCCCTGAAAATGATTTTTGTGTTAGAAGTTATGGGTTATGTGATGCTCAGAAAAACAGCAAATAATGGTTGCCTTAAGCCAGTTATGACAAAATGGGTATAAGGGGAATTTGGGATGCTGATAAAACAGTAAGATCAAATTCTATTTTCTTCAAGAAATTCCAAACTCTGTCTTCCAAAAATGAGTGTTACCTCAACAGTTGGGACAGTTAAAAGAATCTTATTTTCATACTCTTCTCTCGCAGGGGAAGTTAAGGCGATTGAAGATTCATACTGGAGAGAAAGGTTCATTTATCTTGGTTTTTGTTAGTGACCCAATGAATGAGTTGTTTTTCATGTTCTTAAATGGGGAGAAATGTTTCTTGACAGAGAATAGACTTTGAAATACAGATGCATGTTTTGAGAAACAGTAAAGTATCAAAAGGGCCATGCAGGGAAGTGTTTGGAAAGTCAAATCCTAGTTCTTACAAGCATTTATACTTTAATTTCAAGTAGCTTTTACAGAGCCAAACATGAAATTATTCAGAGGCATTTTACCTATGAAAATGGCACATGTGGCTGCTTCAAATTTTCCTATTTGCATGTCTTTCTTGAGGATTTATTAAAATTGCAATTTTATTCCTGCAGTGTATTTCTGTCCTGGATACACTGTTTGTTTCCTGTGCACTTGGCAGATTTACTAATGAAGTAATGCAATATAATGCACTTTTAGTGAAAATTCTAGTCATTCATATGCTTGAGATGAGGGAAGATAACTGTATTAGTCCAAATTCTTGATTAATTGATTCCAATTAATTAACTTTCATATAGAATCAGTTTACTCTGAGTTTTTAAAATATTCGATGTATGAACCATACAGCTGTTAGATTCTATTAAATGAATGAATGACTTTGGCTATTATTCAGTGCACCAGTCATCACATTGTTGAGCAGTTTCATTTGCCATTTGCTTCTGTTTCTTGACATTTAAGATTGGACAATAATGGACTAATAGCTGCTCTTAGCAGTGATTCTGTAGATGTTTATGTAACTACACGAGGCAGATTTCCCCAAGTGTATACATATATATACTCCTCCTTTCCCTCCTACAAAAGTAAAACCCACATTTGTTCTGTTCTTCAGATGTTGGTGACAACGTAGATGTAAAGAGCAAAGAAGTCTTAAATGTGGCACACTGGTTATCTTTCACTTACCAGGTGGCATTCAGGATTAAGATACTGCATATTTTATGAATAGTAATTCACTAAAAAAATGCACTTTTGTAGCCATTACATCATAGTCTGCAACATCTCCAGATTTTTTTTTTTTCCTTCTTCTGTCCTATTGTTAAGCTAACGCTAATCATAGAATCATAGAATCACAGAACTAACCAGGTTGGAAAAGACCCTCGAGATCATCAAGTCCAACCTATCACCTAACACCTTCTAATTAACTAAACCATGGCACCAAGTGCCTCATCCAGCCTCCTCTTAAACACCTCCAGGAATGGTGATTCCATCACCTCCCTGGGCAACCCATTCCAATGCCAATCACTCTTTCTGTGAAGAACTTCTTCCTAACATGCAGCCTAAACCTACCCTGGCACAGCTTGAGGCTGTGTCCTCTTGTTCTGTCACTGGGTGCCTGGGAGAAGAGACCAACCCCACCTGGCTACAACCTCCTTTCACGTAGTTGGAGAGAGCAATGAGGTCTCCGCTGAACCTCCTCTTCTCCAGGCTGAACACCCCCAGCTCCCTCAGCCTCTCCTTATAGGGCTGTGCTCCAGCCCCCTCACCAGCCTTGTTGCCCTTCTCTGGACATGTTCAAGCACCTCAACATCTTTCTTAAAATGAATGGCCCGGAACTGGACACATTATTAGTAGCACTAACTTGTCTCTGATAATTCGCTGCTCCTTCACTAAATGTTGCTTTGGAGCAAGTGCAGAAGGAACCCTGAAAAATGAGACATAATGGCAAAATGGCATTTCTGTTCTATGGTGTAATGCTCTGAAATTTTTTGCAAATTATATGCTTTTGCCCTGTTAGCAGAAACCTTACATAAGACATGTGAAAAACGTTCTTCACCGTGAGGGTGGCAAGGCACTGTAACAGGATGCCCAGAGACATTGTGGAGGCTCCAGCCCTGGAAGTGTTTAAAGGCAGTCTGGATGGGGCCTCTAGCAACGTGGCAGATGTTCTTGGCCATGGCAGGGGGAGCTGTAACTAGATGATTGTTATGGTCCCTTCCAACCCGAACCATTCTGATTCTATGATCTTCAATTTCTATTGCTGGAACTGGAATGTAACACAATGCACTGAGAACTTTTGAGAAAATATCAATGTAAGCCATGATTCTGTGCTTAGCCCCATACCAAGAGCTAGAATCATAACATGGTAACTCCAGAAATGCTTGACCAGGAGCATATGGTTGATACTATATTGGTTTGCTGTTCTGTTTACAAATAGAATGGACAGGTAAGACTTCCTAACCTCTGGAAACACTCCACAAGAATCTTTTCAGTCCTTTTGAAAGATAACTTTCTAGTGATGTTCCATATGTTACTTCTTGCTTTTCCTTCTTTTTGGTATAGGTGATGCCAAATTAACCTTGAGTGGACACTTTAGGCAAAACAAATAGCTTGTCTACTGGAACTATCTGGTGTCTCTATCTGCTGCAAGAACATTAGGATTAAGCTAAAGCACAGAAAACTTTTTAATATAGTTAGAGCAGATTTCAGCAGTATAACTTTAAATATACAAGTTTACTCCAAATGTCTCCTTCATATCCTACTAAAGGGAGAGGGAGGAAGTTCTGTGATCTGTAACACTGAATTCAATGTTAATCGTATGCTGGCATAGAGGAAGAGGAGCCTTAAATGGGTGACTTTTAGAGCAGTTCTCATCTGTAACTCACTGTTAAATTAGAAACTTGACTCCTACAGCCAAAAATGTGCAGTATTTGAACAAGGTGACTGAGAGTATTACAGCAGTGGGTGGAAGCCAGGAGAAAAAAATAGATATTTTTTTATTTGATGTCTTTTCTTTTGTGTGTCGGTCTATATTCTTTCCTGAAAGTAGCTGTATCTTTGTGTCTTGCTGTATCTTTGCAGGGTTTTGTGTCTTCTGTTAAGGATTTACCTCAGCAATATGACAATATTGAATGAATACTGATGAGTGGCTGTGTAGTCTCAGTGATACCTCTGTCTGTTTACTTGTGTGCTACTAAACTTAGGTTATCCGTCTCACCGGCTATTCAAGGAACTGAATTTCTGTGGTGGCTTGCATGCTCATAAACAACCCTCCTGGTTAACAATATATAACTCTAAACTTTGTACTGTTTATGTACCTTAAAATTAGTCAATGATCTCTCATCAAGCATTAAAGTAGTTAACAGGATCAGTGCAGTTGCACAACCATACTGTACTACTGGTTACGTAGTGTGGAGCAGCATTTAGCTGTTCCAAAGAATCTCAGAATTCAAATATAAAGCAATATTTTACCATATAACCCACCATGGTTTGTGGCAAGGATTTAAACTTTCTCTGGCTGATGATGGACAAAGCTGAGGAAAGCAAAAGAAGGCATCCTATTAACTGGCATTCACTTCCACACCTTGAAGAGGGTTTTACAAAACTTCCCTGTGGAGATTTGATTTCTTTTGGTTGTTTGGTTTGGTTTTGTGGGGTTTTGTTTGGTTTGTTGCCTTTTTTGGTTAGTTGGTTGGTTGGTTTGGGGTTTTGTTGTTGTTGTTGCTTTTTTGGGTTGTTTGTTGGTTTGGTTTGGGGAGGAGTTATTTGTTTGTTTTGTCTTATGAAGTGTGTGCTGCCAAGTGTGAAGACAGCACAACTCTCCAATGTGTAAGATAAATAATTAAACAGGTGTGGTGTGGTCTTTCATCAGTGTTTCTAGCTTTGGAAAGAGGGATTCTCAGGGATTTTAATAACTAATCGAAGTTGTTTGCATGCAATTGCTGAGCTTAAAAAGATTTCTGAAGCTCATTAAAAACACCCTTGGTCCATAGGGCTGTGCCATAGCCCTGCAGGCCAGGAAGGCAATCTTTGTCAAATGATGCTTCAGAAACACGAAAGACTGCATACAAAGTTTCTCCAGGGAGACTAACCCAGATCATGTTCTTGTACCTACCACACACCTCTGACTTTTCTGTTTAAAAAAAACCCAAACAACAAAACAAACAAACAAACCAACCCCCACCCCCAACACACACACACCCACACACAAAAAAAAAAAAAAAGCAAACAAAACCAAAGCAAACAATTAAAATTACAACATTATATTCTTTTTTCAATTTTGGTCACTCAAGTTATGGTAGGATTTTCTTTGAAGAAAACAACTGTATTCATTATTTCTGCTATCAAACAGAAATAACAGTTGCACTAAGACTGCACTGTTAGATAAAGACAAAGTCACACAGGTTGCGTAGTCACTGGTGGGAGTTGCCTCTCCAGGCTTCCCAGTTACAGTAAATTGGTAGCATTTAGCTTGCAGCAGAAGACCAGTCTGAAGGCCACTCTACACATTCAGCCCAGCACTGCACAGGCTTGTGCCTGTGCCTGCTGTGTGTTTAACTCCTCCACTGGCAGGATTGTGACATTATTACAGAGCTATTCAAGCTTAAGCCCATTACTCCTCCTATTAGGGAAAATTGCTCTATGCAAATTTCATCCTTCCAAACCCAGCTTCAGGACTACATTTATTTTTATGGCTTTTTTTACTGTCATTTATTATAATAATCTGATATTCACATTGTCATGCATTTCAAATGTTTTGTCTCTCCTTTGAGAGTTCATTCATATCCATCCATGTTTGTGGGGTTTTTTTTTGTTTGTGGTTGGTTAGTTGGGTTTTGGTTCTGGTTTTTTTTTCCTCAACTATGAAAATCAAATTCTGTGTTTCCCTTTATAAATTTATGTCTCATTCTCTTTTCTATTCTTTGGCCTTTCTTCTCATATCAGTTCTCTCTGAATTGGTTATTAGACAAGGAAGCATGTTCTAGATGATAGGGTCCCATCTGTGCTATGAATGTTGACATTACCATTTTCTTTTGTAATCTCTGCAGGAATATGTTCACTGATGCATACTGTAATAACATCTTCCTTTTATGTGACTTCATCTTATCAGTAATTGTGGGCTTGCTGTGATTGACTGATACACTCATTACAGTTCTCCACTGATATATATCTAGCTGGCAGGGAATATGCTGCTTTTTCAGTGTGAGCTTTTAAAAGTGAAACCAAAGCAAGACAAGTGAAATTGAAATTATCTTTTTCTATCACTTCTCTATCATGAGTTCCAGCCCTAAAGTGGAAACTTACATTCTTTGAAGTTTGGGGCCTTCCCCTTTGCGTTTTAACTTCCATTCAGTTTCTTGTACTCTACTCATGCTGATTGTCCTTCCTCTGTCATATTGTGTCCCTGTGAGGTTTCATTAGTTTAGTAACAAAATAATTTATGAAATTACAAGATCAGCTATAAAACTGATACTTGAGTGTCCCTCAAATACACAGTAAAATATTTTCTTTTCAGTAAAATCAGGAAAATAGATACAAAAAAGATACTTTTATAGAGAAGGCTTTTACAAACGTTGTATTTAATGTTGACATATGCTAGACTTACCACAACTGGAATATTCTGCAATAGCCTACATTTGGTAAATGTACCTTTCCTTTTTCACTATAACTTTTAGAACTTTTTGATTAAAGTCTATTTTTAAGTATATTTGAGCAAGTAGTAGTAACATTATGGTCATATCATAGATGGCATCATGGCTTAACTGTATTTCTATTTGGTTTAATTTTCTTGTGCTTATCTCCTTTGAGTGGGATTTGTAATGCAATCTGAGTTGGTGCTACTGCAGAGAAAATGTTACAAGAACCTAAGCTGGGTAGCTAAAGTTTAGTATCTCTATTCCTAAATTACACCAAGATAAGTGCTACTCTAAAATAACATCACCTTTTATTGACTTATTGACTGTTTACTAGAGAAATCCATTGGTTACCTTTTCCAAGAGCATCTAGACCATCCATTTATTAGTGATGCTTCTTTTCTGTTCCATACATGATGAAATAGACTCTCTTGTGTTACAGAAGACCTGGTCATATGTTACATTCTAGAATACCAAATTTATCTCTATTTGTATCCAGATCTAGCTTTGAATTTGAATCTGTGGGTTTGGTTGCCTTTTTTTTTTTTTTTTTTTTTAAATGGTGACGTTCACAGTATATCCCCAAAGTAAATTTCAATCCACCAGAGTTCTTTTCAGTTTCATTTCAATTAAAAGTCTCCTCTAGTGCATTATGCCACAGTATCTGCATTTAAACCTGTTTGATAAACTTCTCTGAAAGCAAATACAGCTATTTGAGATATTCAAGATATGTTTTTACACAGCTCTGTATGTAAAGGTTCTAATTTCTTAATGAGACTTTAAAATATGTAGTAATAACATTAGCATAGTATATAGAATCATAGAGTCATAGGACAGCTTAAACTGGAAGAGATCTTAGAGATCATCTAATACAACCTCCCTGCCATGGGTAGAGAGATGCCTCTCAACTAGACCAGGTTACTCAAGGCCCCATCCATCTTGCCCTTGAATATCTCCAGAGAGGGGACATCCACAACCTCTCTGGACAATCCATTCCAGAGTCTTGCCACCCTCATAGCAGGTTTCTAAATGAGTATTCTCAACTCTGAAACACCAAAATCACCTGGTAGGAGGCTGCCACAAATACAGCATAACTAAAATGCTTTAAAAGTGGAATCAACTTAAAACAGCTAATGAAGCAACTGTATATACATTTGCTATATGTATATGCATGTATGTGAATGAGTGTGCTGGTGGGTATGTGTGCATACACACACACATATATGAAAACATCATGGTGGAGGTTATAAAAATTATTTGAGGGCTTGAACCCCTCTGCTGTGAGGACAGTTTGAGAGAGTTGGGATTGTTCAGCCTGAAGACTCTGAGGAGACCTTATTCTGGCCTTTTAGTACTTAAAAGGGCCTGAAGGAAAGAGAGGCACAGACTTTTAAGCAGGGACTTTTGTGACAGGACAAGGGGTGATGGCTTTAACCTCTAAAAGAGGGGAAACTGTGTAGTCTAAAAGGAGGAAGAAAGGAATAAACATTTTACAGTGAGGAGACCTTATAGTAGCCTTCCAGTATCTGAAGGGGGCCTACAGGAAGGCTGGGAAGGGACTATTTACAAGGTCTTGTAATGACAGGACAAGGGGCAATGGGTTTAAGCTGTCAGAGAGGAGATTTAGACTGGATGTTAGGAGGAAGTTCTTTACAATGAGGGTGGTGAGGCACTGGCACAGGTTGCCCAGAGAGGTTGTGGCTGCTCCCTCCCTGGAGGTGTTCAAGGCTAGGTTGGACGAGGCCTTGAGTGAGCTGTACTAGTGAAAGGTGTCCCTGCCTATGGCAGGGGGTTGGAACTGGATGATCCTTGAGGTCCCTTCCAACCTTACCATTCTATGATTCTATGATGTTGAAACACTGGCATAGGTCGCCCAGAGAGGTGGAAGAAATCCCATCCCTGAAAACATTCCAGGCTGAACAGGGCTCTGAGCAAATTGAACTAGTTGAAGATGTGGTTGGGCTAGATGACCTGTAAAGGTCATCTGCTGGAGGAAAATGCAGAGCTAGCACAATTAACTGAGGAATTCCTTTAGTCCTTATTAGTAAACATAGTGTTCTGTGCTGCAAAATCATATGCTGAACGTTGTGCCTGTTTTTTCTGATACTTTGTACAAAATAAAGCATGTCCATTACTCGATTTCTGCTATTTTGAGAAAACACAGAGGAATGTGTTATGTTGTTTTCACATAGCAGCTGTGTTGCCAAATTTCTCTAAAGCCAATCTTGGAAAGAAAAATTAAAATATATAGAATCATTGAATTGTTTCATTTGGGGAAAAAAACCCATTAAGATCATCAAGTCCAACCTCTATCTAACTGCCATGTGTGGTGCTAAACTACCACATCTCTGTCTCTTTGAAACACCTCCAGGGATAGGGATTCAACCACCTCCCTGGGGAGCCTGTACTAGTCTTTGAGAATCCTTTTTTTCTAACAGCCAACCTAAACTTTCCCTGGTGCAACTTCAGGTCATTTCCTCTCATCCTGTTCCTTGTTACTAGGGAGAAGAGACCAACACCCACTTGGCTCCAACTTCCTTTCAGGGAGTTTTAGAGAGCCAGAAGATCTCCCCTCAACCTCCTTCTCTCCAGATTAAACAACCCCAGTTCCCTCAGCTGCTCCTCACGAGACCTGTTCTCTGGACCCTTCACCAGCTTTGTTGTCCTTCTCTGAGTGTTGTCCAACACCACAATGCCTTTCTTGGAGTGAAAGCCCCAAAACTGAACCCAGTACCAAAGGTCCTGCTTGTCACACTGTTCCTGAGATATATGTGTATATTCCTGTTACATTTATACATATATCTCAGGAATAGAAATATAAATATATAAGTGTGTATGTATGTGTGTGAGTGTATATACAGCCATACACTGAACAAGCATGTTTCACAACCTTAGTCACAGGCTCACAGGATGTTAGGGCTTGGAAGGGACCCAAAAAGATCATTGAGTCCAACCCCTCTGCCATAGCACGGCCATACAATCTAGCCCAGGTCACAGAGGAATGCATCTAGATGGGCCTTGAAAGTCTCCAGAGGAAACTCCACAACCTTTCTGGGGAGCCTGTTCCAGTGCTCTGTGACCCTTACAGTAAAGAAATCCCTCCTTGTGTTGGAAGGGGGAATCTCCTGTGCTGCAGCTTACATCCATTGCTCCTTGTCCTATCACAGGGAGCAAGTGAGCAGAGCCTGTCCCCCTGCTCCTGACCCCCAGCCCTCAGATATCTATAGACATTTATTAAATCCCCTTTCAGTCTTCTCTTCTTCAGACTAAGAAGTCCCAGGTCCCTCAGCCTCTCACCCTCTCCTCATCAGGCAGTGTTCCAGTCCCCTAATGATCCTTGTAGCTGGACCTTCTCCAGCAGATCCCTGTCCCTCTTAAACTGGGGAGCCCAAAGCTGAACGCAGAACTCAAGATGAGGTCTCACCAAGGCAGAGTAGAGGGGGAAGAGAACTTCCCTTGATCTTCTGGACACACTCTTCTTAATATACCCCAGGATCCCATTGGCCGTCTTGGCCACAAAGGTGCATTGCTGTCCCATGGATAGCTTGTTATCCACCAGCACTCCCAGGTCCCTCTCCACAGTCATAACAAATGAGAAGTCCTGTGCCATAGTACAAAAATGCATTATCTGCTTTATATCATACATAGTGTAAAAGAGAGGTGTCTTTTCAAATTTAAACAAGTTCAGACATCATAGTCAGTCTGTATTATCAGCTGTAATTTTCATCTTGCTACAGTTATAGTTACAGGAGTTCTGTGGTTTTATTTTTTGAAGTTTTCAAATTTGAATTTTGATACATTTTTCATTGTCCTTTTCAGAGCTATTATTTGACCTTAAACAGAATGGTAGGGCTTGGAAGGGACTACTGAAGATCTTCTAGTCCAGCCCCTGCTAGAGCAGGATCACCTAGAGTAGGAACGTGTCCAGGTGGGTTTGGAATGCCTCCTCCACAACCTCTCTGGGCAGCATGTTCAAGTACNAGAGGTGGAAGAAATCCCATCCCTGAAAACATTCCAGGCTGAACAGGGCTCTGAGCAAATTGAACTAGTTGAAGATGTGGTTGGGCTAGATGACCTGTAAAGGTCATCTGCTGGAGGAAAATGCAGAGCTAGCACAATTAACTGAGGAATTCCTTTAGTCCTTATTAGTAAACATAGTGTTCTGTGCTGCAAAATCATATGCTGAACGTTGTGCCTGTTTTTTCTGATACTTTGTACAAAATAAAGCATGTCCATTACTCGATTTCTGCTATTTTGAGAAAACACAGAGGAATGTGTTATGTTGTTTTCACATAGCAGCTGTGTTGCCAAATTTCTCTAAAGCCAATCTTGGAAAGAAAAATTAAAATATATAGAATCATTGAATTGTTTCATTTGGGGAAAAAAACCCATTAAGATCATCAAGTCCAACCTCTATCTAACTGCCATGTGTGGTGCTAAACTACCACATCTCTGTCTCTTTGAAACACCTCCAGGGATAGGGATTCAACCCCCTCCCTGGGGAGCCTGTACTAGTCTTTGAGAATCCTTTTTTTCTAACAGCCAACCTAAACTTTCCCTGGTGCAACTTCAGGTCATTTCCTCTCATCCTGTTCCTTGTTACTAGGGAGAAGAGACCAACACCCACTTGGCTCCAACTTCCTTTCAGGGAGTTTTAGAGAGCCAGAAGATCTCCCCTCAACCTCCTTCTCTCCAGATTAAACAACCCCAGTTCCCTCAGCTGCTCCTCACGAGACCTGTTCTCTGGACCCTTCACCAGCTTTGTTGTCCTTCTCTGAGTGTTGTCCAACACCACAATGCCTTTCTTGGAGTGAAAGCCCCAAAACTGAACCCAGTACCAAAGGTCCTGCTTGTCACACTGTTCCTGAGATATATGTGTATATTCCTGTTACATTTATACATATATCTCAGGAATAGAAATATAAATATATAAGTGTGTATGTATGTGTGTGAGTGTATATACAGCCATACACTGAACAAGCATGTTTCACAACCTTAGTCACAGGCTCACAGGATGTTAGGGCTTGGAAGGGACCCAAAAAGATCATTGAGTCCAACCCCTCTGCCATAGCACGGCCATACAATCTAGCCCAGGTCACAGAGGAATGCATCTAGATGGGCCTTGAAAGTCTCCAGAGGAAACTCCACAACCTTTCTGGGGAGCCTGTTCCAGTGCTCTGTGACCCTTACAGTAAAGAAATCCCTCCTTGTGTTGGAAGGGGGAATCTCCTGTGCTGCAGCTTACATCCATTGCTCCTTGTCCTATCACAGGGAGCAAGTGAGCAGAGCCTGTCCCCCTGCTCCTGACCCCCAGCCCTCAGATATCTATAGACATTTATTAAATCCCCTTTCAGTCTTCTCTTCTTCAGACTAAGAAGTCCCAGGTCCCTCAGCCTCTCACCCTCTCCTCATCAGGCAGTGTTCCAGTCCCCTAATGATCCTTGTAGCTGGACCTTCTCCAGCAGATCCCTGTCCCTCTTAAACTGGGGAGCCCAAAGCTGAACGCAGAACTCAAGATGAGGTCTCACCAAGGCAGAGTAGAGGGGGAAGAGAACTTCCCTTGATCTTCTGGACACACTCTTCTTAATATACCCCAGGATCCCATTGGCCGTCTTGGCCACAAAGGTGCATTGCTGTCCCATGGATAGCTTGTTATCCACCAGCACTCCCAGGTCCCTCTCCACAGTCATAACAAATGAGAAGTCCTGTGCCATAGTACAAAAATGCATTATCTGCTTTATATCATACATAGTGTAAAAGAGAGGTGTCTTTTCAAATTTAAACAAGTTCAGACATCATAGTCAGTCTGTATTATCAGCTGTAATTTTCATCTTGCTACAGTTATAGTTACAGGAGTTCTGTGGTTTTATTTTTTGAAGTTTTCAAATTTGAATTTTGATACATTTTTCATTGTCCTTTTCAGAGCTATTATTTGACCTTAAACAGAATGGTAGGGCTTGGAAGGGACTACTGAAGATCTTCTAGTCCAGCCCCTGCTAGAGCAGGATCACCTAGAGTAGGAACGTGTCCAGGTGGGTTTGGAATGCCTCCTCCACAACCTCTCTGGGCAGCATGTTCAAGTACTCTTCAAAAGAAAGATTTTTTTTCCTGATATTTACAATGAACCTCCTATGTTCCAGCTTGTGTGCATTGTGCTTGTCCTGTCACAGGACACTGCTGAGTAGATTCTGACCTGCTACATTAGATTTCCAGTCATATATTAAAGCAGTGAAGAACACACATCCATTCCATTGCAGTAAGTTGTTCGCTTCTTGGAAACCACCCCACCCCTTTACAGCCCAGCCACAGATCAGCTTCAAGCTGAATCCAATGTAGTGATGTAGGATACTTTTCATTCTGTCAGAATAAACTCTGGGCATTATTCCAGTAAATCAGAAATAGAGCTAGTAATGTCAGTGTTGAGATTATCTCATTAAGCAGTACATGAGCAGGAAGAGAGGAGAGACTGCAGATTGCGGAAAAACAAGGACCGTTAATCACAGAGTCACTCTCTGCTGCAGCATAACAAATGAGAACAGCTGGTCTCCAATAAGTCTACATGATTTTAATTGATGGAAGCTGTTAAGGAAAGAAGAGTGTGTACATAGAAAAAATAGACACATGTAAAAATGCCATTTTTTTGACTTTGAAGTCAGTTTCAGTATTTCGTTCTTGTCCTGATCGTAAGGGAGTCATTCAAATGAACTTGATCAACACTGGTATGAACTAGGTTTTTAACTCATTAAAGTAAGAATGTATCTGATAAAACCAGATTTGTGTGTGTTGTGGCAAGCAGGGGATGAAATACTAGCATATCTTCAGTTTACTTTTGTAGCAGTTACGTAAGGTCAAGATGTTTAGCAAAAGGTAAGTTTCTACCTTTCATCTTTGAGCTAAGTCCCAATCTATCTATCTATCTATCTATCTATCTATCTATTTGTTTATTTATTTATTGGAAACTATGAGATTGGAAAGCAAAAGCTGCATTTTTTTTCTTTAGATCTTAAGTTTTGAGTGGAAGGATGAGAGAAACTCTACCCTTAGATGTTGTTTGTTGTTTTTTTTAAAGGTGACTGCTACAAAATCAATGAAATAAAAACGTTCTCTTTTGAGATCATCTCTCTCTTCCATCCTTTGCTTTTTGCCTTCCTTTTATTTCTACAAAACTCAGTGGCTCTTCCTGTGGTCTGTATGACACATCACTGTCACTGTGCTTGATATTAAATCTAAATTTTTTTTCTTAACCTTCAAAGAAATTAATGGACAACAAGTACCTAGAATAAGAATTTGTGATTTCACAAGCTAGCAGACAAGAGAAAAATCATGTGTTTTGTCTTTCCCCTAAAGATCATAGAATCATAGAATGGTAAGGTCGGAAGGAGACCTCAAAGATCATCTAGTTCCAACCCCCTGCCATAGGCAGGGACCCCTCCCACTAGTACAGGTCACTCAAGGCCTCATCCAACCTGGCCTTAAACACTTCTAGGGAGGGAGCATCCACAACCTCCCTGGGCAACCTGTTCCAGTGTCTCACCACCCTCACTGGAAAGAACTTCCTCCTGACATCCAGTCTAAATCTTCCCTCTGCCAGTTTAAACCCATTGCCCCTCATCCTGTCATTGCAAGACCTTGTAAATAGTCCCTCCCCAGCCTTCCTGTAGGCCCCCTTCAGATATTGGAAGGCTACTATAAGATGAAAGCAAGAGTCTATTTGCCTGTTCCATTAATTTGCTCACTTCACTGATTTTGTGAAACTTCTATTCTAATTTTTATTGTCTAATGACCTTGACAACATCAGAAGCAAACTGGAAGTCAATGAAAAGAATACTTGTTTCTTTCAACATCTTTTTCTCTTTAAGGAAGCAAGTTTCCAAGAAATTTCCCTGCTTTTTTCCTGTGGATCTAAGTTTGCAAATTACTATGCTAAGGCCTGGGGGTGTTGATCAACAGTGAGTTGAACATAAGCCAGCATGTGCCCAGGTGGCCAAGAAGACCAAGTGCATCCTGGCCTGTATTAGAAATAATGTG
Source organism: Ramphastos sulfuratus (assembly GCA_013399055.1). Taxonomy (NCBI): domain Eukaryota; kingdom Metazoa; phylum Chordata; class Aves; order Piciformes; family Ramphastidae; genus Ramphastos; species Ramphastos sulfuratus. Next base: position 33,180 of record WBNM01025464.1, read on the forward strand.
ACCAGCAGAGAAGGGGTTGTCCCTGTGTACTCAGTGCTGCTGAGGCCACACCTTGAGTACTGGGTTCAGTTTTAGGTCATTCCTTACGAGAAAGACATTGAGATGCTGGAGCATGCCCAGAGAAGGGCAGTGAAGCTGGTGAAGGGTCTGAAGAGCAGATCTTGTGAGAAACAGCTGAGGGAACTGAGGTTGTTAGTCTAGAGAAAACCATGCTGAGGGGAGACCATCTGGGTCTCTACAACTCCTTGAAAGGAAGCTGGAGTGAGGTGGATATCAAATGATAGGAGGAGAGAAAAAGACATCAAGTTGTACCAGGGGATGTTTAGGTTGCCTATTAGAAGGAACTTTTTCACTTAAAGGGTTCTCAAACACTGGTACAGGCTTGCCCAGGGAGATGGTTGAATCCCTACTCCTGGAGGTATTTAAAAGATGTGGTGCTGAGGGACATGTTTTAGCACCAGCCTTGGTAGAGTTAGATAGTGGTTGGATTTGATGATCTTAAAGGTATTTACCAACTGAAATGAATCTATGGTTACTGTTATTTGGTTGGACTTGGTGATCCTGAGGGTCTTTTCCAACTTGAATGTTTCTGTGATTCTGTTCTGTAATACCAAAGATCTAGCCAGGGAGAATATGCCACTGTCATTGTCAGTGATCCTGATTCCACATGGAAGACATCCCTATGAATTTGCAGTGAAAACCTTAAAAGAAAATTGACAAAAGAGGGTGTTACTTTGCTGTGTATTTGTCCAAGAGGAAAAAAAGTAATTTTCTGACATCTTCAAGATTAAACAAATTATTAGTAGCACAAATGACAGAAGTCATCAAACACTTAAACACTAGGACTTCAAGAGTCACTTATAAGTTGTTCTGGAGCTTCAGCAATGCTGGTTAATGTGTTGCAGTGCTGCTTCTGTGGCAGATAGCCATTGAATTACCAAGGATAGGAATATAAATGGATGTATATTGCAGTTGTAGTGCAGCTATAATTTCTTTTCATGTGTATTATGGCATGCTGAACAGACCAAGATGATATCTTTTTACTCTGCTCTCGTCAGANAAGTTTTAAGAAGGTTAGTTATATGAAATAAAGCTTTTAAAAACATGTTGCATGCTGTATACTGTGACTGTCCTTATCAAGTGGTCACCATAACCTCATAAAGTTTTATCTAGATACAGAAATTCAATATATACTCAAGGGAGCTCTCTGGGTTTACTAATCTAATGTGGGTTTGAATATGATTTTCCTGATATTTACAGCTTCTTTAAACTTTGAGCTAACTGCTTGTAAATAATTTGTGTTAGCACCCATTATAAATGCTGATATAATTGCTACACTAACATTTTGTGTAGTTCACATAAGCATTTGTATCATAAACTTTTAACTGCTTTAAACTGTTAATTACAGTTATGGTTGCAAATTCATTTAAAATAATAAGTTCACAAACCAAGCTTTAGGCTTATATGTTTAGCTGTAGGCTTTAGCTTTAGGCTTATTATGCTTATTTTACCCGTCCAGAAGTTTTTCACAGGAACTTTCAGCTTTTGAAGAAACAGAACAACAGCCCACTTTTAGTCTTGATTGTTTTCAGAGGGGAAAAAAAAAAAGGATGAGGGAGCAAATAAACTACAAATAGTGCTTTGCTTTATGCTTTCTATTTTAGCTTTCAACTACTTATAGAATGCATTGGATTGGAAGGGACCTTTAAAGGTCATCCAGCACAACCCCCGCTGCAGTAGGCAGGGACAACTTTAACTAGATCAGATTGCTCAGACCCCCATCAAAACTGACTTGAATATCTCCAGGGATGGGACCTTCACTGCCTCCCTGGGCAACCTGTTCCAGTGTTCCGCCACACTCATAGGAAAGAAGTTCTTCCTAATGTCCAATATAAATCTACCCTGCTGTAGTTTAAAATTGTTGCCCGTTGTCCTAGTGCCACATGCCCTTGTAAACAGTCCCTCCACAACTTCTTAGTAGTTCCCCAAGGTGCTGGAAGGCTGCTATAAGGTCTCCCTGGACACTTCTCCAGGCTGAACAACCTCAAGTCTCAGTCTTCACAGGAGAGGTTGTCCAGCTCTCTAATCATCTTTGTGGCACTCTTCTGGACCTGCTCTAGCAGGTCCATGTCTCTTTTCTGTTGAGGGCTCCTGAGCTGAACACAGTACTCCAGGTGAGGTCATACCAGCACAGTGGCAGAATCACCTCTCTTGACCTGCTGGTCCATGCTTCTTTTGATGCAGCCCAGGATGCAATTGACCTTCTAGGCTGCAATTGCACATTGCTTGGCACATGTCCAGATTCTCATCCACCATCCCCAAGTCTTTTTCTGCAGGGCTGTTCTCTATCATGTCATCCTACTTTAAAGCATTAATAATCATTCCTAACTTATAAAACATCAGGATGCTTCAGAATGCAGCAATAGATCCACAGGGAAAAAACGACTCAACCATGAACAAAATCAACATTGAGAAAGAAATTTTCAACTGCATTTCTTAAATTTTTACTTTTTTTTTTCTACTTCTTGGTTTTCTCTTTTTTATTCTTATGTATAATACTTCACACAATGGACACCGTGAAAAAAAAAAAAGTGTTAGATATGTTGAAAGCAGCAGTGAACCACCACCAAGGTGACATGACTGAATCATTTTTAGGAGAATAGCTGCATGAGAATTTTAACTTTATTGATACAACTACATACAGTAGCTATCAGTCCTGTTTAAACCTATCTACCTGGAATGAAACTACAATATACAATGCAATGTATGTACAATGCATTTCCAGCTTTACTTCGCTTTCTTCTATATAAGTAATTAAAATAAGGACTAATTGATTTTAATTCAAAACAAACGTAGTCTGATAACACTAGCAGAAAGTATATGTGAAATGTAAGATTCTTGTTAAGCTAAACTAAATCATGCTCTTAAGAAACAAGGGGACCACAATAATCCATCTCAAAGGTAGGTTTGGTTCATTCACTACTTGCTAGGATCTACACACGTGGGGCTACTATACAGTTTGGAAATGATCTTGTGCAGTATGTGGAGAATCTAGTTTGAATAGAAGAAAGTTTCATGTTAGGATATAGTATTACCAAAATCCTGAAAGGAAAAGCTGTCCAGATGTATTAAGCTGCTGTGCAGTTCATTTGGCTCTTGGTCATGGCAGTTAGCAATTTAAAGTTATTTCCTGTACTCAGGCCTGGAGGCTGTGCATACACTTCAAGTACATTAAACTAAAAATGTTAAGTTGAGCATTGGAAATCCTAATAATGGAGTTCATCTTGGATTTCTGCATTCCTAGGACTTCCTAGTATATAACCACTCCAACTTTTACCATTACTATGCACAGACTCAGCTCACATCTATCTAGAGAACTATGCAGCCACCTGCTGCAAACACATCATGTGCTACGAATGGCAGACTTCATGAATTGCTGCTATTGTGCATGCATTTTACACATCTTACAGAGCCGATGAGCTCCAAATTTGAGTCCAGGGAAAAAAGGAAATGCTTCCAGAGCCAAATAGCTGATAATCCTTTGCTTGATCTGCTGGAAACTATTAGTTTTCTTCATTGCTTATAGCTTTAGCCTGTGCTTCTGTTTAGGCATTTCAGGTCAGCTACAAATTACTTTGCTTGAGTATCTCTCTAAGACTTCTCATGTGCATTTCATGACTTAAAACAATAATCTCAGCTATAACATTCCCTTTCGAACTGACAGAAAAGCAACCCTACCCTTCCTGAGAATACTGGCTAACCAGAAGCTGCCACAAAAAGAGCAGTCTGCTTTCAGCCACTGGAGAAGGAGGGACACTAGATGAATCTGATGTTCTTTGTATGTCAGTGAAGACTTTTTGTATTACTTTTCAAAACCAGCAAAAGATTAAGAGAGTAGTGAGGGGAAAAAAAGGATTTGGATGGAAATAATTTCTGCTTGCTGATGGAGGTAGGACTGTACAGAAAGTCATGAGGCATTTTTGGCAGCCATAGTTTTCATTACCAGGGAGAAGAAATCATGCAGAAGTCAAAAAGAAAGGAAAGGGCTTATTTATTTGGTTTCTTCTTCTGTGAATATTCATTGAGGGCTACACAGGCCACAGATTCCTATCTAAAAAGAGTTAACTCTAAAAGAGAACCTGACAGAACATCAGTGGGTCGTTGGCTAGTACAAGAAAGGATGGTCTGTCTGTCAGATGGCAGTGCCAAGGGAACAGCTTGTGGTAGTGACCAGCCAAAGTAAGTAACATACATTGGTGAGGAGTACTGAAAGGAACAGAGGATGCCGGAGAAGATTCCCTGAGTTGGGAGGGAAGCAATAATCACTCTGATGAAAAGGTAGACTTCTGATATGCATAAAATACTTGTGAAGGTGATCAGCTTTCTCATCAGCTGAACTCACTCACAATGCACTGCAAGTTGGGTGTAGGACTGCGGCTGTAACTTAGAAGTCACTGCGAGTGGAGAGAAGGCTGGTCCAGGACCATGGCTGGCATGCCTTGCAGTAACTGGCCTTGCTTGCTGTCAGCTACTCATGTTCCTAAGTTGATGCTCCTTCCTATTTTGTATTCCTCTTCTCCAGCAACTTTGTGAGATTTCCATCTTTTCTGACAGCCTGAGCAATGTAGTTTATTGTAGTAGGATTGTGAGAGGGAGTACAAGTTTGAGTTTGTTTTTTTGGTAGAAACTTAGTAGAAACTGAACCCTTCTGCCAGTCACTGATGGGCATGGTACTGTTCTATGCTTCTCCATATTTAACATTACCTTTACAAGAACATGGCAGACTATAAATTTAGCTGAAGTTTTGATATCAAGCAATGAGCAACTAGACAATTAAATTGGAAAAACTGTTCGTCATTTTGACCAAAATGCAATTTATTCTCCCCCTCCTTTCCACAGCTCTCCCTGCTCTCTTCTGGGAACAGTGCTCCAGGAAAAAAAATCATAATAAAAATAGAAAAAAAAAATGACAAAGCAGAAGAAGAAGGAAGTGTTCTCAAAAACATCTTTTATTTTTCTTAGAGCAGTATGATGAGTGTAACAAATATTATTTTAAGCCATCTGAGAGTTTTTACTAGTATTTCAGAGAATGAAGAAGTCCAAACTGTTTTTGACATTGCAGTATTCTACTTTTATGCAATTGAAGGTCTTTTTTTGGCCAGAGTGGTTATGCCGTAGAGTGGTGTGATTTTCTGAAAAACATACCTTTTACAAAATTGTCAGGGTTGGGAGGAACCTGAAGGGTCATCCAGTTTCAAGCCCTCCTTGCCATGAGCAGGGACACTTTCCGCTAAATTAGGTTGCCCAGAGCCACATCCAGCTTGGCCTTAAAAGCATCCAGGGATGGGGCTTCTACTGTCTCCCTGGGCAATCTGTTCCACTGTCTCACCACCCTCATGGTGAAGAACTTCTTCCTAATGCCTGATCTAAATTTATCCTGCTGTAGCTTGGATCCATTCCCCCTTGTGATGGTTTGGGAGTTCCCCACCCCTCCACACTTTGTAAAATGACCCAGACTAGAACTCAGCCAGATGGAAGTTAAGGACTGAAGCTCTATTTACAGCTTAGCACAATATACAAGCAGATATATACACTATGTACAGGAATATTGACAGAAATATACAAGGTAAAGGTAATACAGAAACACAACACCCCTCCCAGAAATCAGAGACCCCAGGAGGGGCTCCCAACCACCCTTCCACCTTCTCCCCACCCCTATACCTTACCCCAAGGTTTGCCTTACGTGCAAGGTGAGTTTGGAGGATCAGCCAGGGGAGTTAGAAGGGAAGTGGTTAGTGACGTTACTTGGCAGAGAGGAGAAAAGCCAGAAGCTGCTAGACAGCCCGAGATGCTGTGCCCAAGAGACTGTGTGGCAAGCCCAAGTGGCTTATCTTTGTTTTGTATTCTTTTCTTAAACATCTCAGCAAGCCTATGAGTGAGGTAGACATCACCATTGTTTCCTTTTCACAGCCTATAATATAATTTTCTCTATTAAAATATTCCAATTAGCCTCAAACCAGCACACCCCTACTCCTTTCACTACCTGACACCCTAAAAGGTCCCTCTTGAGCTTTGTTGTAGCCCCCCATTCAGATATTGGAAGGCCACAAGAAGGTCTCCTCAGAGCCTTCTCCTCTACAAACTGAACAACCCCAACTCTCTCACTCTGTCTCCATAGGAGAGATGCTCCAGCCCTCTGATCATCCTCATGGCCCTTTTCTGGACGTGCTCCAGCACCTCTATGTCTTTCTTGTAATAGGAGTTCCAGAAGTGGACACAGTACTCCAGGTGGGCTCTCATGAGAGTGACGTAGAGCTCGACCTGCTGGCCACACTTCTCTTATTGCGACTTAGGATATGATTGGCTTTCTGGGCTGCAAGTGTGCATTGGCTTCTCATCCACCAGCACCCCCAAGTCAGGCTGCTTCTGTTTTCTGCCAGTTTTATTGTTTCAGTCTTTCTTGTAACAGGAGAACCCCAAAATTTGCTAGTCAGAAAATATTTCTTTCTAAAACAAGGTTGACTTTTTTGATGCTGCTTGTCTCTCTTATTTCTTACATAATTTTAGAAATGTTTTCTGGACTTCTGCTAGAGAGTATTTGCTTAATAAAATCTGATTTGTTCTATTTGTCACCTACTGATTTATTTTAAATTACATTTTAATATCTTGTTTTCTGCTTTGAATACATCAGAAAATGGATACAATTTTCCAGGCCATTTTGGCAGCATAGAAACACCATTTTTGATATCACTCAATTGTTTTTTACTATTTCTTATAATGGCCAATGAGATTCCCATTGTGATTTGCTACTAAGAATGTATAATATCCACATTTCCGGCTGACTTTCTGTTAAGTGATGAGCACTGACCAAATACTCAACTCTCCATTTATGTGGGTTCCATATTGCTTCAACCAGATCAACCATCTGATTAACTTTTGGCGAAAGCACTTCATACTAGCATAAATCACCAACTCCCCTATCTTCTCAAGAAGAAAAATAGCCTTTCTGTCTCTTGGGCTAATTGACTGTTATTTGTAAAGGCATCAAAGGACGTCTTAATTTACTTGTGGGATATATTACTATTAGAGGGATACCTTTCATCCACAGTGAAAGCTACAATATGTGACTTCATTTTTTTTTTCTCTTGAAGAAGTCATTATGTAATTTCAGGGCTTACTTGAAATGGAAGATGTTCATTAAAAATCTGAGTCTTGCTTCAAAGCTTTCAAGCCTGGAGTCAAGTTAATATTTTCTGTAAAAGTGAAAATTTAGTAATACAAAAAGCAGTTTGCATTTCATTTGCATTCAAAGCAGTGCATAGCTTTCTGAGAATGAGACAATTGTATGGCTTTGTTTGGTGAAGCCTAACAATGTATTAAAATGCCTAAAAATCCCTAGGCTCTAACAAGTTGCTTACATATCTGGATTGTCTTTAAGAGAATAGCATTTTCTTACAAGCTCAAATATTGCAAAGATGATGTTTCATAATGTGTAGTAACAGTTTGAGTGAAGACTCATAGGAGGGTAGTTGTCATTGTGGAAGAAAGAACATGCAGAATACTTTTCTTATCTGGCTGTCCCATAAATCATAGAATCATAGAATTGTTTTGATTGGAAAAGATCTTTAAAATCATTGAGTCCAACCATTATCTAACGCTACCAAGGCTGGTGCTAAGCCACTTCTCTCAGCACCACATCTCTGTGTCTTTGGAACACCTTCAGGGATGGGGACTCAAACCACCTCCCTGGGGAACCTGTGCCAGCCTTGAGAACCCTTTGTACAACTCGGGGCCATTTCCTCTCATGCTGTCTATCAGAACAAAATGAAATTATCTAAGATAAAGTAGCTGAGTTTAAGAAAACCAAAAATTGGTGGCAATTGTCTTCATTCTTTAGCAAGACCGAATTATCTTCTGTCTCTTGATACTATATATCCAGACTTGGTAGCTGCTGGTGTCTGGTGTTTCAGATAGGCCAGGAGGAAAGCAAGTCTAGTAACTGATGGCCAGTAGTTAATGCTTTAGTCTGAGTTTTCTTTTACTGTAGGATCTTGCTCTTGAAATGTAATGCTCTTAGAATTGTAAAGCTAACCTGAATAAAATGGAGGACATGCAGTAGCTGGGATATTAGACACCCATTTATTCTGATGGTTGTTGTGGCAATCCATGCTAGAAATCATAACCTGGAAACAAAATTTTAAAAGGAAAAAAAGCAGTCCAAAGTAGCCTCATATATTGTCTGAAGTGATCATCAGACTTTATTCATGATCAGGCTATTGAATCATGGAATCATAGAATCATAGAATCATAGAATAGTAAAGTTCGAAGGGACCTCAAAGATCATCTAGTTCCAACCCCCTGCCATAGGCAGGGACGCCTCCCACTAGTACAGGTTACTCAAGGCCTCGTCCAACCTGGCCTTGAACACCTCCAGGGAGGGAGCAGCCACAACCTCCCTGGGCAACCTGTTCCAATGCCTCACCACCCTCACTGGAAAGAACTTCCTCCTAACATCCAGTCTAAATCTCCCCTCTGCCAGTTTAAACCCATTGCCCCTAGTCCTGTCATTACAAGACCTTGTAAATAGTCCCTCCCCAGCCTAGGTTGAGGCTAATTGAAACATTTTAATGAAAAAAATAGATTATGGGCTGTGAAAAGCAAACAATGGTGATGTCTGCTTCACTCATAGGCTTGCTGAGATGTATGAAAACAAGGACACAAACATAGATAATGGAGAGGGTCTCTCTGGGCGCTGGTGTGTCTGCTGGCCTTCTGCTGTGTAACCAAACTAATCACTCTGCTTCTAACCCCTTTGCTGATCCTCCAAACTCACCTTGCACATAAGGCAGACCCTGTGGTAAGGTAGAGGGGTGGAAAGAAGGTGGAAGGGTGGTTGGGAGCCCCTCATGGGGTCTCTGATTTCTGGGAGGGGTGTCGTGTTTCTGTATTACCTTTACCTTGTATATTTCTGTAAATATTCCTGTATATAGTATATATCTCTGCTTGTACATTGTGCTAAGCTGTAAATAGAGCTTCATTCCTTAACTTCCAGTCACCTGAGTCTAGTCTGGGTGATTTTCATAGTGTGGGGGGGTGGGTAACTCCCAAACCATCACATCAGGAAAGATCTGAAAACCAGTTTCACATTGGTAAAAGCGAAAAGGGCAATTTGTTCTTTACATCTGTCATGAAGAGAACAATAAAGCCAATGTCTTTAACTCCAATGAAGAATATGTAGGTAACATCCACCTTCTGCAGTTTTTTTCCTGTCAGATCTTTATTGATCTGATTGCACCTACAGTGTACTAAGTTGCTGCTTGAAGGCATTTTCCTTTATGCATACTAAGCTGTAATTCTCATTCTCAAATCAGTTCTCTTGTAAAACTTCATTCTCCTTCCACTGAAATTATTGCCAAAATTGGACAAAGATAAGATTTAGTCCTGTGCAGATGGATGGAACAAACCCTATATCATACTGAGGTCTCACTTGAATTAACAAAACAAGATTTCAGTTAAGGGTAAGCTTTGTTCTGGATTCATGATTCTGTAATAATTTGCCCCCGTGAAGACTGCGTGTTTCAGCTGTGTTCAATTGAGTGTGATACACAAGGCCCAAAACCCCCCAAATTTTTGCTCACTCAAATGAATTCAGCATTAAATGTTCTAACACATGATTAGATAATGTGAAAAACTGCAGAACTATCCAAATAGTGCATAGAATCTCATCATTTGTTGACAGTACCTTACAGGAAACAATTACAGGGTCTAGTGAAGAGCAACAAAGCTGGTGAACAGTCTGTAAACAGGCCTCGTGAGGAGAAACTGAGGGAACTGGAGTTGTTTAGTCTGGAGAAAAGGAGTCTGAGGAGAGAGCCTCTGTCTCTCTACACCTCCCTGAAAGGAGTTGGGAGCAAGGCAGGTGTTGAGCTCTTCTACCTAGTAACAAGTGATAAGAGAAAATGGGCTTAAGTTGCATCAGAGCAGGTTTAGATTCGGTATTACAAGAAACTTCTTGACTGGTAGGGTTCTCAAAGACTGAAACACACTTCCCAGAGAGAAACGAATCCTCATCCCTGGAGGTCTTTCAAAGAGTCAGAGATGTGCTAAGGGTCATTGGGTTAGCACCAGCTTTGGTAGAATTAGTTCATAGCTGGACTCAATAATCTTAAAGGACTTTTCCAACTGAAGCAGTTCTGTGGTTACAGAGAATATCTGAAATGCCTGTAAAGATTGAACAATTCCTTTAATTCAAAGGGTAGCAAATGTACTACTCAGCGATCTTTACATGACTGAGAGGGACAAATTACTGGAAGATAGCCAACATCCCTCTCACTTCTCTGTAATTAATTCAGAAAGATTGCTGGACCATAAGAATGAAAAAATCAAGTATGCATGTTTTTAAATACTGTTTAGATGTTTGTGGGGGAGGAATGTATTAAGAATAAAATGTACAGCTGCAAATCAAATTTGCATATGAAAACCAGGAATAACCTACTTGTGGAACTCAATATTATATATAATAACATCTGGAATACCGAGCAAAATACCTGCTTTTTGTCAAAATTCATGAGTCTGTACCATAAGATCAGGTTAAATTTGAGTCTCTGTAGGCAGCATGCATTCAATTATATTTTAGTAGCAATTTCTTTTTATTTCATATAGGTTTGATTTTGCTTGAATATATTTCACATCTATAACATAAAAGAAGCGTGGATCTGCTCATTCATCATCTGTGACAGACTGTCCTGACATCTTTACAAGCTAACACAGGACTAGTTACGTCATGCTGCAAGAAAAAAAGTGCATGTAGGAATCAGAGTGTCTATATTTAAATGCACTTGGCAATGCTCCTATCTAGCACCCTCCTCTCCCAGATGGACAGTAAAGTGAATGTTTTCTCATGTGAATTGTGGTGTCACACCATTGTACAAAACGTTAATTCTGCTGATGTTCATTAACTCTGTTGAACTGGAAAACTGCTTACTCTAGGAAAGGATGTGAGAAAGTCTTGCGTGAGAGTCTTGGATGTTAACACAGTGCAACTTACATACTCCTAGAAACAACATGACTTAGTCCAGTGCTCGGGTGATATGACTCTTGCCCTTAATATAGGCAGGTAAAATGACCCTGGCTTGTTTCATATTCTCTTGTAAGATTTTTCTGGAGATGGCTCCCAAGACCATCACATTTTTCAGAATGCCAAGCCTGCCAGGCAGGCAATTCTCAAGTTACAAAATGGAAGGAACAATTATTTCTTGTGGATAAAGTGTTCAAAAATATTATAAATGCAGTATTCAGTCACTTCTTTCATTTTTCCTTTCCAGGATTACTTACTGCCATCTGCCTTTCCAGAGTAAATGGCTTTATGTCGGAACAGAGAGAGGAAATACACACATTGTAAATATTGAGTCCTTCATTCTTTCTGGATATGTTATCATGTGGAACAAGGCAATAGAACTGTAAGTGCAGGCTTCTTTGCATTTGTGTCTGTGGTTATTTTTCATAGCTGCTCTAAGGTTCAGTTTCAGGAATTATTTGTTTATGCAGATAGGAACAAATCTTTTGAAAGTCTTTTCTATTGTCATGAATACATGTGCAGTCTTAACTGTTTTGTACAGGACATTAGAAATTCAGATTTATGATAAAGACCATATATTTTATATAAAAGGAAAAGTTATTTGACAATCTGTTTAACTATGAAGTTCCATGAAATGCAGATAATCAATAATCTCAAGATTTCAGATGTTACTGTTTTTATGAGGGTAGCTTGATCACCATCTCCTCCAAACATACTGTGAAGAGAATAATGAAGTGTTTTGGCCCTAAGAGTCTGTGGAGAACTTTTCTTCATTGAAGTGTAGAATCATTCAGATGAGAAGGGACTGGAGGGAGGTTTCTAGACCACAAGCCTCCTACTCAATACAGGCCTAATTTAAAAGTTAGGTTTATCAGAATCTAATGAAGTGATAGGAAAGCTATTGAGTGTCTGTTAAATGATAGTTCTCTGATTGATAGGCTAACACAAATGCCTGTGTTGTGGGTATGAATTGGAAGGAGACTTATATAAAAGTATAATCAGATAAATCTATGCTTCCTGTGAGTAAAAGCCTCAACAGAAACAAATTCTTACTCTGCTGTTTGTGAAGTTACAGCTTGAGGATCTGCTCTGGGCATGTCATAGTATTTCATGCAGTATCTGAGACATCTGCTTCACGTTGTGAGGAACCTGGAACCTCTGTTAGTAAACTGAAATTCACCAAGCTCATTGCACCAAGAGGATGGTATCTTTGAATAGGGCTAGAGTGGTGGATCTCTGTCCCAAGCAGACATCACATTGACTGCAGCCACTTTACTCCAAAATTCTCCCCTTTCCTTTTTGCATCATAGTTTTACTGATTTCACTAATCACTGCGTCCCCTGAGAGGACAAATCCAATGCCTTGTTTTCTTCCTTTCCCTGTCACCATATCAGATTTTGTAAGCACAGTCATAAAAATTTAATTTTATCCTCAAAGAAAATAATATCTAATATTAGTGAGAAATTAGGGCCTGAGCAGACTAATAATGCAAAGGAAACATTAATCTTTTTGAGTTTGTTTTCCAGTACTGATTCTAGCAGTTAAAAGGAACAATTTAGATAGATTGTGTGCACTAAGTTTCAGTGGAGCTGGCCTCATCCACAGCTGAGAGAGAATATTAGAAGACAGGAAATTTTAGAAACATTTCCTCTAGCAATTCTTATGTCAGGGATTTCTATCATCTCATGCACTGCCACTCCCTCAGACCACACTGAAGTATCTTTTCAGCTAAGAGTGAAGAATAACTCGAAACTTTTTTACTTGTCTCTTTTCTGTCACGTAGCAGACCTAGTCTTTTGCCAGAGATGTTTAAGGCTCCTGATATTGCTTGGGTTTCTACTCCCTAATAGGCAAACAATTTCTCTCTTTTCCTTCAAAATACTTGGAAACAAGTCTGGAAGAGAAAAGTAGTCAGTGAGCCAAACACATCTCTTTTTAGTCCAGTGACAGTGAGCTAATTTTCTCAGCCTGAAGGATCATACATTTTGGAAGGTCGTCTGATGTTGGAAAGGAAAGAAATACCTTGGTATGAGTCCACAGAAGTCCAAAAATAAGAAATGTGCATTGTAAGCCCCCTTCCCAAGCATACAAGGTCCAGTGAATTAATAATTGAAACTTGTCAAAATTTATGAGATTTGGAATATGAAAGAATTGAGCAAATTGGAACTTGGTTATGAGCCATAACTTAATCATTCTTAGCCCTTTCCTTGCCCATCCCCATTTCCCATACATGCCTCAGAGCTAGCAGTTCCACAGTACTGAAGGAAAGCAGCACATGGGATGAGTAACAGCCTAGTGACAGCTACTACCCCCTCTCTGTGCATACCCAAATGGAAATAGTTCCTAGTACAAAGAAAGTGCATATTACGAGACATCTTTCATTGAGACATTTTCAAATTCACGTCCAAGGCTCAGAGTTGCATCTTGAGGTTGAACTGATTCTTACTTGCACCAGTTCCCAGCTTTGATCCACAGTACGTGAACAATGTATCTCATTTACTCATTCTTTTTAGGTGTTCCCTGTCTCTACCAATGAAAAGAAAGTCTTAAAATCTCTGGTGCGCTGCACCTGTGTGGAAGGTAGAACAGTGGAAGATGTCTGACTACTGGCAGTACAGAATTATCTGCTTGTGCACATGCTTTTCTCAACACTGACACATTCAGGTTTTTTTGTTTTGTTT
>WBNM01025465.1:148-50334 GCA_013399055.1 Ramphastos sulfuratus
TCCCTGGAGGTGTTCAAGGCCAGGTTGGAGGAGGCCTTGAGTAACCTGTACTAGTGGGAGGTGTCCCTGCCTATGGCAGGGGGTTGGAACTAGATGATCTTTGAGGCCCCTTCCAACCTTACCATTCTATGATCTTCTGGCCCAGAAACTAAACACACTTTGCTAATCCCAAAATGCACCAACTCTTGCACTTCATTTAGCAACATACCACTATTCATATTATAAGACACTATTAGGCAATTTTTTTTTTAGCCTGATCATTTTAGCTATGGTCCCATAAACCAAAACACTTAAAGACTATTACAGAACAAAAGCCTGGGTTTAAGTTTGTAATACAATCTATAAAAAACTATAGGTTTTTGGGATCATGACTTTAAAGAATCACATTAGCTAGACTTCAGAAAGCACCACTGTGGTATTGATACATACCTATGTCATAGGCAAGAAAATCAGCAGAAAAACACTTTGCACCATTACTCAGGGAAGTATCATTATGAGTGTTTCCACCAAAAATGAGCATAGCTCCATTGATTATGACAGCTGAATGAAGGTATCTTGCAAAACCACTCTCTTTCAAAATAGTCCTGCAAAACACAAGGACAAAATCACACTTAATAACATATGCAAAACTGTAAATACACTCCAAAAAGTTTATACGCCAGAGTTGGAAGGTACACCAGGAAAACACTAAAGTGAAGCTTTTACTTACCATTCTGACAAAATGTATTGAGATTGTTCCCAAGATTAATTACAACAAATACTAATCACTCATTTAAAATGGAGTGTTTTCCCTAATTAAAAGAGTTTGACAAGAAACCTCCCTGAAATCAAGTGTATCACGTTCACATTCTTCATAAGTGATTAAAGATAAGGTAAATTTTACTCACCATTATTTCCTATCTTACCCACACTGTTTTGGTTTACTTTAGTTTTGGTTTACTTTAGTTTTGGTTTACTTTAGTTTTGTTGGTTTTATTTTTCCCTCATGGAATGTAATAAAGAATTCTTTAGAAGGCTAAAAGAGTCTTCAGATCACCCAAAGTATTGAAAAAGAAGGAGATTTATTTATCAACTCAACACTCAGGCTTGGAAAAGAAATAGCAGAGGTCCTTCTAGGTAGGATGAAAAACACTTGCATTGCTTCATAAATATATTCAGGCTGGCAAACTCAAACATACCAAATCTCAGCACCAAAAAACCAGCCTAACCTGCATGGATTGAACCTTTGATCTCCCTTCATTCATTTTATCCTGTGCCTGTGTGGTCTTCTTTTTGCCAGAGTAGTAACATGGGCCCAACAGTAGCCAAGCACTATCAATGCCCCAGTTTTAAAGTGGCAGGTGTGAAACTAATAAAAGGAACAGAATACCAACTTGCTTGAGTCACAGCAAATAAGTCTTACCAAGGCAGAGATCAACCATTTGTGGGATTTGGCCAGCTTGAATTACTTAAGCAGACCAGCTGTAGACATGTTTGTGAAGAGCTGATTAGATCTCCAGTACAGAATATTATTTACATTCCCATAGTAACTTTTAAGTTCTCTCAGTAGTCTCATATTTGCAAGTTTAGACTCTCACTTTACTGGGTGCTGCTCACACCTACAATTAAACTGTTTTGTCATTTGTTTCCTGACCTGACGTTCTTCTGATTCAAAAATTCCCTCTCTCTCTTGAATCACACTGATAACATTTGTTCAATATTTTTACATCATCACAAGTGTAAAGTGTGTCTCATTGCTTTGGCATAGGGATGTAAACCAACCAATAATCAAGACGAGTTTTTAAGTGTTAAGAGACTGTATGTTTAGACAAGCTGAGTGGAAGGGATTAAGTTATCATCATGTCACTTAAATAGATCCCCCCCCTGCCTCCAGACAGTAACAAAGTGAATACCAGACTAAATGGAAGTATGTGAGGGGTTTTTTAATTGCTTTAAAATGTGATAATTCCTTCAAGCTACCAGCATACCCAACAATTTGGTTCTGTTTTTAACCCTTTTTGTCTAAGTGACTTGCATTTTTTTCCCCTTTACTCTGTTCTCGTCAGACCCCATCTGGAGTACTGTGTGCAGTTCTGGAGCCCCCAGCACAGGAAGGACATGGAAGTGTTGGAACGGGTCCANTGTATTGCTGATCAATAGGCTGTGAAGATGGAGCATCACATAAGTGTCTTTTTCTAACCAGGAACTGGCTTGATATAGAATACTGGCAACAAAACATGATTTTTTATAGAATCATAGAATTGCCAGAGTTGGAAGGGACCTCAAGGATCATCTAGCTCTAACCCCCCTGCCATGGGCAGGGACACCTCACACTAGATCAGGTTGTCCAGAGCCACATGCAGCTTGGTCTTAAAAACTTCCAGAGATGGGCATTCCAGCATCTCCTTGGGCAACCTGTTTCAGCATCTCACCACTCTTATGAAGAACTTCTTCCTAATGTCTAATCTAAATCTACCCTCCTCTAGCTTGGACCCATTTCACCTCAACTCATCAGCTAGCATCATACAAAATTAAGAATGACAGGGAAATAGAACAAAACATTATTTGTAACAGTTATTTTTCAACTAGTAATGGAGGAATACTGCTGCTCTGAGTTGAAAGAATGATTATATACTACAAACATGTTACCCATTCAGACTACAGATGTCTTTCTGTCTTTTGCTTTACCAGTTTTCTACAGCTCCTACCTCCTAATTTACGTTAATTGCTATACACTAGGCTCTGTCTTTATTATCCTGCCTTGCAGCTGTCTACAAATAGTTGTCTCAATCACTAAAAGCCTAAAGAGCTATATTGTGTTTCAGGAAAAACTAAGGACTCTCTCTTCTTCTCCACAGTGGACAGAAGAGCAGTTTTTCTTCGGGCTACTCCCTTATCTATTTGTCACTCAACTGCATTGCCCCAGTTCAAGTTCCCACATTCTACAGAGTTTGTTTTCCCCCAATTATTGCACGTTGTGTGTCAAGTTCCATCCTCCCTGGTGAAGGTGACTTTTCTCCACGATTCACCATAAGTGGAACTGTAATACAAACCAAGTTTGTCCATTTGGCCACGATCTTCACTACTGATCAGCATTCACCGATGAAAGCAATCTTCTGAACTGTCCAACACACAGCAACTCCAGGAAAATTCCATAAGAGTCTCAGCACACTGTACACTGAACTTCTTATTTATGCACATATGCATCTATCTGCAAACATTAGTCCATGCTAACTACATGGATGCCAAGTGCTGCATATAGCAGCATGATATTATAATGGTGACAGAAATACCCAGGAGCCAGCAGGTGCTTCCACTCTTTCAGTCCATTATCTAAGCCTGGAGAGCAACCCTGAGGAAAAGGACTTTGGGGTCCGGGTTGATCAAAAGCTCAACATGAGCCTGCAGTGTGCGNCCAATTGCCGACTGCAGCAGTATGCAAGTAATGAAAAGCAATGCAGATATTACAAATACTATAATTCTCCATCAAGTATTAGAAATAACCTTCACACTAGGAATTAAAATATCACCTCCTCACATTCTGAAAAATATAAAGCTTATGCCTAATTGATATGGAGAAATGAAAATCCACATGCCACTGAATAAAACCAGAAATCAACTTTGTGTAGCAAGACAGCAAAGCATATGAACCTCAGTCACATTAGACAAAGTGTGTGCAAGAGAAAAAAACACAGTGGGAAGAGGCAAATGTCAGTGTGAAACAAGTCATGTACATAGGCACGAGAAAGATCAGCCATGGTCCCTCCTCCTCCTAATACCTCACCTAGCCAGTGGTATGTTCAGGCTCAGCTGGCTCACTGAGTGCTTTGAATATTGATTATACAATACCACAGTTACAATAAACAACTATATTATTGTCAAGTGTCACGAGCCCATCCTCTCAGCCAGTTCTCAGTCCCATAGCACAACTGACTTCCAGTATAATATTCATGAAATGAAGAGTGAAGTTCTCTACAAGCTGCAGATAATGCCACATTAGAAGTATCCATTGTTAGTTTGCTTATTAGTAACAAACTAAAATATTCCAATAATTATTTTCCTGAGCCCAAAGAACACAATATCACTTTGTTCCCAGAACAGGGTATAATAAGAGACCATTAAAATTAAAGCAATTTGCAAAGAAATTAAAAGAGATAAGAGAAAAAAAAATAAATCAAGACAGAAATCTTATAATAACGGTTCCACATGCCATGAGTTAATGGTACTCAAAATCAAGAGCTTCAATGAAATCAAACCCACATTTTCAGCATCTGAGAGCAGGTCTTATGTGCTTAAAGTGAAGCCATTACTATCCAACACAAACATTGAGTTGCAAAACCAATATGTTCCAAGCAACAGATCTTGATCTCCAACCTTCTTTAATATAAGAACACACATTTCAGGTCACTTTTTATAAGTAACATGTAAGTGGCACTCAGAAGTCACAATAAACTTGAGGGACAAGGAACTGAGAAAAATAGAAACACCAAGATCATTAATAACTAAGCATCCTTCAGGAATTTTCTCTTACTTCTGACAGTTTTAATAAAAATAACCTTCCATAGCTGTTAGATTCCTTATTTATGCAAGAGGTACTTGAAGATGTTTATTCTTACTGTGGAAACAGTACACATGTACTATTTCTGCATAGCAGTTGTGTCTGGATGGGAGAACCTTCTCTCAGTTTGTGGAATATGTGAAAAACTTCCTCCCTACCATCCCTTCAGTGGGTAGCTCTACTAGTCCACTGGGTAAAGTCTAATCTCTCACCACAGTTCATCCATTTCATTGCAGAGAATATATAACATTCTGCAACACACAAATGAGTTGGAGCTGTCTATGTTACTTTACTAGAACCTTACTTTATCTTTCTCTATGCTTATGTTCTCTTTTTTATTTTTTCAGTAACAAATAACTTAGTTCCCTATGTTACCAATCTCACTTACCATGTCCGAGTATTAACTTCATATCTGTAAAGATCATCCACCAATCCATATTTATTGCCAGGTAATGCTTTGTAGCCACCATGGACATAAACAGATTTTGTCAGTCCATCATAGACACTGGTGTGGCCATATCCGCCTTGCACAATTGCTCCTCTAGTTTCTGGTACGAGCCAAGAATTAGATCCTGGAACAGATGTACAAAAAACATAGGTTTAAGGTTCACTATTTCTAACACGCTGTAGTTAAAAGTATGTGAAAGCATTTTCACTGTAATTCTGAATACTCCAGACCCCATCTGGAGTACTGTGTACAGTTCTGGAGCCCCCAGCATGGGAAGGACATGNGGACTTACTTTAAGAAGTAATTTTGTATCAATATATGCAAATGGATGTTATTTGACTATTACCAGCTATTCTTGATTAACCCACAAATACGTTGTTATTACAGGTGCCGAGCAACACCTCATACTCTCCCATGTGTGTGTTTAGCACACATACAAAACAAAGCCCAAACCTGTCAGAAAATTTGAAATAGAGTTATGATTACTTCTCTCTCAACCTTAACTTTGTCCCAGCAGAGCTGGCTGATGAGAATTTGGTGCTGCAGCCTCTTCAGCTGCTTGAGGAACACCTGCACTCAATCATGAGGAAGCTGTCTGGAGAAGCTTGGCAGAAACTGAAGTGCTGCAAGTTGTGAGATGTATGCAGCATAAGGTAGATACAGACAGATACTTTGCTAGTAAACTGTAAAATTATTGAGCTAAATTCAGTTTCTAACTACAGTTTCTTTAGTTATGAAACTGCAAGTATACCTACTCAGTTGCTGAGAACTCACAGAAGGATAATATGATAGCAACTCATTAAACTGGCACTTAAATCCACATTTTACATCACATCATTAATAACTGTAAGGAGATGCCAAATAAAACCATTCACAATAGCTGTTATGACTGAAGAATAAAACACAATTGGAAAATACTTTATCACAGCAATAAAAAAGACAGAAAGGTTAAGTGACTTATTGCCTGCAGCCCTGAAATTTCCGTTTTTTCCTCCTCCATCTTCCTGGCTGATGACATAAGTCACAAAAAAAGGTAATCCAGGAGGTAAGTGCCTCCTGCAGAAGCCAGCCTATTCAAAAGAGCCTGTGATGATCAAGTAGGCAGTTCTTTCAGGGAAATGGAAGAAAATAATTCACCTACAGCTTCTTGTAGATTATGTCAGGAGAATAGACACTGTGGACAAGGACTTCCAAATTGGAGCGGTCTCCTAATTCTTAACCTAAATTGGCTGCCATTATAAAGTTATTTACCCAAGGCTGGCATATACCACCATGCACCTTGCTTCATCTGAAAGTTATTTTAAATTCCATTTCAATTTTTATCTGATATTATGGCTAAGATTACCTCCTTTTCCTTTGATTCTTCTGTTCAGTGAAGAGACTCAGTTGTTATTCTACCTTTATTAAATGGTTTCCAGGCACTGCCACTCTAAGTTATATTTTTTTTTCAGTAACAAGTGCTTATAGCATATTATAAAGTAGAAATTAAACTGGAATGTAATGATTTTAAGCATATGAATGCTTATATTTCTGTAGTATGCCAGTGATAACTGACATGGTATACTTATTTGTGCATAAAGTCACTAGCATTTTATGCTGGATATTATCAAGCTATTAAAAACTGAAACTCTGAACACAAACATCAAATTTATACCAATAAAACTGTAGTTTACTTACATAATACCTTGCTAACAAATAGGATTTACTCAATAAAAAAAAATATGAAAGAGGGTTGGTGAGGATTCAACCTGCAAATACATCTTTCTATCACCAGAGAATCACAGAATGTTAGAGGTTGGAAAGGACCTCCAGAGATCATTGAGTCCAGGCCCCCTGCCAAGGCAGGATCCCATAGGGTAGTCTGCACAGGAGGAATGCATCCAGGTGAGTTTGGAAAGTCTCCAGAGAAGGAGACTCCACAACCTCTCTGGGCAGCCTGTTCCAGGGCTCTGTCACTTTTCCTCACATTGAGCTGAAACCTTCTATGTTCCAGTTTGTAGATGTTGCTCCTTATTACTGTGCACCACTGGAAAGAAATTGGCCCCCTCCACTTGACAGCCACCCCTCAAATAGTTATAGCCATTGATGAGATCCCCTCTCAGCCTTCTCTTCTCAAGACTAATATGGTCCCAAGCCTCTCAGTCTCTCTTCACAGGAGAGATGCTCAAGTCCCCAACATCATCCTTATTTGTTGATTGCAAATGAACAGTCCTCAAGATTGGCATATATGCTTTTTAGGGAAAATTTACTAATTCTCCACATAAGATTCCACAATGGTTCTAAGCACATGAATAACATTTTGTACTAATATCTGACTGTTTGGTTTTTATGTAGCATTTCAAGCACTCTCACAGTAAAACTGAATATTGCACAGCTTTATATGACTTGCACAAAAATATAAATTGCTAAATATGAGTAACTGTTCCTTTTTGCATAATCATAGAATCATAAAATGTTAAGGTTGGAAGGGACCTCAAGGATCATCTAGTTCCAACCCCCTGCCATAGGTAGGGACACCTCTCACTAGTACAGGTGACTCAAAGCCTCGTCCAACCTGGCCTTGAACACCTCCAGGGAGGGAGCAAAAACATGTTGTATGGATATCAACCTCATTTGTGAATAGAATCACAGAAACATTCAGGTTGGAAAAGACCCTCAGGATGACCAACTCCATATAACTACTCTACAAGGTTCACCCTAAACTGTATCCCCAAGCACCACATCCAAACAACCTTTAAACACACCCAGGGTTGGTGACTCCACCACCTCCTTGGGCAGCTCATTCCAGTGCCTGACCATCCTCACTGTGATAAAAATGTTCCTAATGTCCAGTCTAAACCTACCTTGAGGCCATTCCCTCTCATTCTATCACTAATTACTTATGAGATCAGCACCAACCTCTCCACAAAAGAGTGCAACAACATCTTTCTGCAGTGTCAGAAGCAGTATTACAGTTTCTCCTTGTATTTCCCCTTCTAAAACTTAGTTGAGCTGTCTGCATTTTGAATACTGAAATGTATATATGCAGTCCTGATCTCTTTTGCACTTCAGCAGCTTGAATATTGCATCATTCAGGCAAAAATGCACTTCTGTCTGGATTTAAAGACTATCCATATCACAGTATCACAGTATAAGCAAGGTTGGAAGAGACCTCAAAGATCATCAAGTCCAACCCATTACCACAGACCTCGAGACTAGACCATGGCATAATTTGCTTTTATTTTTCCTTTTAAATAACTTACTGATATAGATCTCCACCTATTTTTTTTAAACCAAAATCCAATTTTTATTGCAATCATTTACATAATTCTTTTCACTCACAAAGAGATCTCACTTTTTCTGTCATTAAATCAGATGAAGTATTCAATTGACCAAATCAGTCATGCAAAACTGCATCCTCAGCAGCTTAAAAAGCCAAATGCAGAAAGAGCTCTAGGAACAAACAAACCAGAAATAAGAAAATGGGATTTTTATTATTTCCAGGTTCTAATTTGTAAGGCTAATGCTGTAAAAATAAGATTAAAATAATGATGAAAAAAAAGAAACAAAACAACCCCACTACACACACAATCATTCCTTGTAATAGGGCTTCCTTATCTGCAATCTGGCATTTTTCATCAGCATGTGGTCAATCTTCCAGAGGATTTTGTTACATAAAGTTACTCTTGAAATGCTTAGGCAAGTCACTATGATAATAATTAAATAATTAAATCTGTCAGATACTAAACTTCTGGACATAGTTATAGGTTGCAATGTCATGGTCACCTTTGCCAAACAGAATCATTCATGTCCAGCTTTACCACAATCATTTCCAGACTGTTCAAGTGGAAAAGAAAAACTAAAATAAAAATTTAAAAAGTGAAAAAGACATCTTGAGCAACATGTAAACAGAAAAAGAAAATTCAGCTGAGAGAGAAGCTAAACTGACTAATGCTCTGAAGCTGAGGGTATGATTTTATCGTGGATGCAATACAAATGTCATTTTGCTACATAGCAACTATATGTAAATAAATAGGTATGTAAATAAAAAAGGATTAAGGTTCTTTAGCTAAGCTCTGCTGAAGTCTCACCTGGAACATCACAAAGACTTTTCTAATCATTCTTTTTCAAGAGAGATGAACTACTTGAGAGATGAATGTGAGCCTGCAGTNTGGAAAAGGAATAGCAATGAACTATTAGAATGAGAGTGGCACAGAGGAGCTTGCTTTAGTCACGCTTGCAAAAGGGAGGATTATAAACATAATTCAAAGAGAATTCCAGGAAGGGAGATGAGCTGTTTACATTAAACAAGTGAACCTAAACAGGCCAGAGATAAAGGTAAGCTACAAATCAGAAGACACCAAGTCACTAAAATTATAACAAATTTCCCAATGACACTGTGAACAAACCTCCAACTGTTTAAGATTAATTAGCAAACATTTCAAAAGGAATTATACAATTCCTTTTGCATGAGGAGAGGCTGAGGGAGCTGGGGGTGTGCAGCCTGCAGAAGAGGAGGCTCAGGGCAGACCTCATTGCTCTCTACAACTACCTGAAGGGAGTTTGTAGCCAGGTGAGGTTGGGCTCTTCTCCCATCAACCAGCAACAGAACAAGGGGACACAGTCTCAAATTGGGCCAGGGGAGGTCTAGGCTGGATATTAGGAGGAAGTTCTTGCCAGAGAGAGTGATTGGCATTGGAATGGGCTGCCCAGGGAGGTGCTGGAGTTGCCATCCCTGGAGGTGTTCAAGAAACACTGGATGGGGCACTTAGTGCCATGGCCTATTTGATGGATAAGGCTGGGTGATAGGTTGAACTGGATGATCTTGGAGGTCTCTTCCAACCTGGCTGATTCTATGATTCTAAGAATATGCTGTTTATCTTTTAAAAACCCTGATTTTGATGGCCAAAGTGCTACGTTCCCACCTTTTTGCTCACAGGAAGTTAATCACATACAAAGATGTGAAACCATCCCACTGTGAAAGAACACAAAGCAAGTGAAATGAGACAAAAACTTGATTTTAGTTTTTCTGTTTTTTCATTCTTTTCTTAGAAAATTATTAGGATGGCCAAATTAAAAAAAATATATATATATATATACACACACACAAATTTGAGCCAAGAGTAATTTTATCATTCAAAACAGAATAATTAAAATAGTATTTTAATAGAAGAGAAGGTTCAGGGCACACCTCATTGCTCTCTACAACTACCTGAAGGGAGGTTGCAGCCAGGTGGGGGTTGAGCTCTTCTCCCAGGCAACCAGGGACAGAACAAGAGGACACAGCCTCAAGCTGGGCCAGGGCAGGTTTAGACTTGATGTTAGGAAGAAGTTCTTCACAGCAAGAGTGATTGGCATTGGAATGGGCTGCCAGGAGAGATTGTGGAGTCACTGTCAGATGAGGCACTTAGTGCTTTGGTTTAGTTAATTAGAAGGTGTTATGTGATAGGTTGGACTTGATGATCTCAATGGTTCTTTTCCAGCTTGGCTACTTCTGTGATTTTAAGAAAAAGTCATTTCTAAAAGGATGTTTGAAAAGTTTGGGGGTCTTTTAATATGCAGTAATAACTGCACTAAGAAAAAAAAAAAATGCAAGGTCAAAAACTGGCCTGGTCTGCCCTTACCACAATACAGTCTTCAAACAGGTTACATAAAGAGAACAAAATGGCCAAGAAGCCCCTCAGTGTGCCATCTTTTTCTCACTGCAGTGACAAACTTTGTAATTTTTCAAGCAACCATGAAGCTTATGCTAAGTTGCAAAAAGGGGAAACGTGTTATATCAGAGCCATTCCTTTTGACATGTCCCTGAAGGTACACTTTTAATCAAAAGCAATCTATAACTTAATTCTACAGTAATTTTTAAAATCAAGTGTAGAAACCCAAGTGATAAGCTGCTAACCCAAACAAATCTCTGTCATCTAAAACACCAAGATAAAAATCACCACAGACTTATTCAGAAGTTTCTTAATATATTAAGAGCTTTCACAAACCTCAGCTACAACAGAAGACCATTATTATACTCACCTTGAGACTCACATTGAGATTCCTAGAAGGTTTATGAGGTATTGCTAACCTAAGGGGTATAAATTTCCCTGGGGAGTAACCCAGAAAAGTTTTATGGTTTAAGTTAGTAAAAATGTTCACATAATTCCCATAGCAGGATTTATTGAGGAACCAATAAGGTTCCTCAAAAGTCATAAGTTTAGGTTACCTGTACTAGTGGGAGGTGTCCCTGCCTATGGGAGGAGGTTGGAACTAGAAGATCTTTGAGGTCCCTTCCAACCTTACCATTCTATGTACAGCAAGGAAGGACATGAGGAAGCTCTTTTCCTGTACTACCGTAAGTATGGAGTAGAAATGAATTCCCATGCTTTTGCATGGTGAAATCTGCCTGCAAACTATGCCTGCTGTTTTCCAGAATTTGACTTTTACAGTACCAACCCCTGAGGATTGCTGCTTCTCACTGGTTTCCATCTGGACATTAAGCAGTTGATCAAAACTCTTGGAGTGCAGCCATCCTGCCAATTCCTTATCCAGCCAGTGGTCCGCCCCTGAAGCCCACACTGTTCCAATCTGGTGGCCAGCATCCCAGTATCTGAAGGGGGCCTACAGGAAGGCTGGGGAGGGACTATTGACAAGGTCTTGCAATGATAGGACAAGGGGCACCAGGTTTGAACTGGCAAAGGGGGGATTTAAACTGGATGTTAGGAGGAAGTTGTTTGCAGTGAGGGTGGTGAGACACTGGCACAGGTTGCCCAGGGAGGTTGTGGCTGCTCCCTCCCTGGAGGTGTTCAAGGCCAGGTTGGAGGAGGCCTTGAGTGACCTGTACTAGTGGGAGGTGTCCCTGCCTGTGGCAGGGGGTTGGAACTAGATGATCCTTGAGGTCCCTTCCAACCTTACCATTCTATGATTCTGTGATTCTATCCCATGCAGGACAGTATCAAACGTTTTACACAAGTCCAGGCAGATGACATCAGTTGCTTTTACCTTATCCACTGATGCTGTAACTCCATTACAGAAAGCCACCACGTTTGTCAAGTGTGATTTGCCCTTGGTAAAGCCATGCTGGTTAACACCCATCACATCATCTTCATTTTCTGTATCCCTTAGCAAGGCCTTCAGGAGTATCTGCTCCACGATCTTGCCAAGCACAGAGGTGAGACTGACTGGCCTATAATTTCTGAAGTTGCCTTTTTTTCCTGTTTTGAAGATGGGATTATGTTTCCCCTTTTCCAGTCAGCAGAGACTTCACCAGATTGCCATGACTTTCCAAATATGACGGGACAGTGGTTTGGCAACTTCACCTGCCAGTTCCCTCAGGACCCATGGGTGGATCTTGTCAGGCCCCATGGACTTGTGCACATTCAGATTTCTTAGAAGCTCACNTACAGCCAAGGTTGTCCTTCAGTTTCACATCACTGCTCTAAAGTTTCACATCTTGCTGCAGCATAATTTCTCCAACAAACAAAATTTCTCACTAGTCTGTGATAAAATTTTCATATAAAAACTGGAGAATAATTCAGACCCATAATAACAGCCAGAGAAATAACTGCTTTCTCCTACTCAAAGCTTAGCATCATAGTATGAATTGTTTGGGATTTTAGTGGTCTGGATTTATTTTCTTTTTTTCCTTTGTTTTCTGTAAGCTTAGTTATAATCTGTTCCAAACTTTCAATACTACCATCAGAGATACTGTCAGGAAGCATAACAACTCTCTGAGTTTTGCAGGGATTTCCCCAGCCCCTAAATCTGTTCAGTGTTTATATACATATGCATGTATGGGAAAACATTTAACAGAACAATCAATAAACAATTTAATACGCTGCAACATAGAAATAGTACTTTGAAATTTTGTATTATGCATTCTGTGACAGATTGCTGGTCATTAGGAGAACTTTAACATCTTGTTATTTAAAACATGAATACATTCAGAACTTTGCTAAGGAAAAAAACACAAAGAAAAAGAGGGGGGAGAGTCAAAAAAAAAAAAAAAAAAAAGCAGTTTTCTTCCCTTTAACAAAAATCAATCAGCATTATTTTTATCGGCACGTGATAAAAATGGCTTTAAAGTGACTTACTGATGTAGTATTCTTGCACAAGGCTTGTGTAACCATATATGGCAGAATATCCAAAAATGACAATCATGACCACCTCTCTGCTGTCCAGCTCTATGATGTGTGCTGAATGGCCTTCCACAGCATACTGCTGGCCATGTACAAGCACTGCAGGAGTTCTGGTGCTCCACGTTTGGCTGGGGATGTTGAAAACCCACAGCTCATCGGTAACGTTGCCATTGTTTGTTTCGATTTTGCCCCCGTACATGTAGATGTCTTCCTGTAAAAGTTGGAAAAGAAAGAAGAGAAAGCAAATAATGGATTACAGAAGGATAATATCTGAACTGCATACTTCTGTACTGTGCAATATTTCATAACTGAACAATCTGATTTAAACCTTCACATTTAATCTTACATTAACCAGCTCAGTATCAGGCACTAATCCCAGACAATGATATTTAAACTAAATCAGCAAGGATGATAAGGAGACTATTTCTCTGAAAAATAAACCCAGCTATGAAAAGGACACAAAAATGAGTCTCAACCAGATTACTTCAAGTAGAAAGCCTTTAATTACACGGTTCTTCTAATTCATACAGCAGCATTCTGTTAAAAATAAATAAATAAAACAAACAGAAAGGTTATTATTATACTCTTTTCTTAAGAAACATTTCACAGGACTGAAATGTGATTTTCCACACACTTAATCTGTGAGGATTTCATTCACCACATGCATAAGAAAGCACATTCTCCCTTAAGGCCTGAGAAAATTCACAGTCATCATAGAATGGTAAGGTTGGAAGGAGACCTTAAGGATCATCTAGTTCCAACCCCCTGCCATAGGCAGAGACACCTACCACTAGCACAGAGCCCAAAGAAAAAAATGCAACATGCCCAGAGAGGTGGTTAAGTCACCAACCTTGGGTATGTTCAAGGGTTGTTTGGAAGCAGTGCTTAGGGATATGGTTTAAGATGAATCTTGTTGAGTAAGGTTATAGGTTGGACTTGGTGATCCTGAGGGGTTTTTCCATCCTGGATGTTTCTGGGATTCTGCACGTCTGGCGCGCTCTCGGTGCCACGTTTCTGGGACTCTGCGCGTCCGGCGCGGTCTCGGTGCCACGTTTCTGGGACTCTGCGCGTCCGGCGCGCTCTCGGTGCCACGTTTCTGGGACTCTGCGCGTCCGGCACGCTCTCGGTGCCACGTTTCTGGGACTCTGCGCGTCCGGCACGCTCTGGGTGACACGTTTCTGTGATTCTGTGTGTCCAGCATCCTCTTAGTCACATTTGCTAAAATCAAATCCCATAGGGCAGTACTTTCTGAGTTCTTTTAAAGGGATGCAAACCAGATTTCCCAGTCTTCATGAACCACACACCTCAAACAGCAATGCCATCTGGTTTGATAAGTAATGAATGATTTACTTCAATATTGACTGAATGCAAATCCCAGTAAACCTCAGACTTCATCCAGAGCTGCAAATCAAGGCACACAAACTCATAGAACAAATTCTGGCTTATTGGATTCACAGATTGGATCAAGGACAGTTGATCTTGGGCAGAAATAACTGCCTCTGGTACCATCAATGTTAGGCTTTGCTAGGAAATACCAGAATATCATATCCTCTGCAGGCCATCTGCATGATCTTTGTACTGTTGGCAGCTGTCTTCTGCATACTGCAATAAGGTTTACTCTAAGCTGATTTTTTTTTGCCTAAACTTAGTATGTTTAAAAAAAAAAAAAAAAAAAAAAAACAGGCGAAACATTACAAGGTTGGGAGTTTTTGTTTGGCGGGNCAGTTTTGCTTGGCATGGAACACTGATCCTGGGAAAAAGAGGCTAGAAGATAAAGAAACTACCTAATATAAGAAGATTGGATCAACCATGTGGAAATTACAGACGTATTGACAAGAAGCTGATAGGATCTAAACAGAAATGTTAGCTGTATGCTATTATCATCACACACGTCAAGAAAGATTAGCTCAAACTGGCAGGCATGTAAAATACAGAGGTTCAGAAGCATGCCCAGCAAAACAAAGGCTTGAGAAGGTTATCATCCTACCTGGGTAGCCATGCTGATGGTAAACAACAGAATCCAACACCCAACACCACACAAAAAACAAACAACTTCATTACTCTGAGGGAGCTGTCAGTAAATGACTGACCAAACTGTCAGACCTCTCTTCAAGTGCACAAAAATATTTCTGCAAGATTTAAAACTATTTTTTTTCCATCTAAGGCAGGGAAACCTATTGGTTTGGAATTCTAAAATCACTCTGTTCAAACGCACTCTGTTACCAATTAGTTTGGACTGAGGGTGTTGGAACAAAAGATGTTCACATCCATCAGCAGGAATTTGTAGTGGGATTAGAGATGTGCATCTGATCCCCTTCTTTTCCTAAGAGATAAAACATTTCAGAAGATCTTGGTGAAGACCCACAAAAGCTGTAAGGAAGCTGTGCACTGGTCCAGTGGAATGGTTTGAATAAACTCCTAAAGCCCTATGAGGAGAGGCTGAGGGAGCTGGGGGTGTGCAGCCTGCAGAAGAGGAGGTTCAGGGGAGACCTCATTGCTCTCTACAACTACCTGAAAGGAGGCTGTAGCCAGGTGGGGTTGTCTCTTCTCTGAGGCAAACAGTGACAGAAAAAGAGGACAAAGCCTCAAGCTGCACCAGGGCAGGATTAGGCTGGATGTTAGGAAGAAGTTCTTCCCAGCAAGAGTGATTGGCATTGGAATGGGTTGCCTGGGGAGGTGGTGGAGTCACCATCCCTGCAGATGTTTAAAAGGAGACTGGATGAGGCACTTAGTGCCATGGTTTAGTTAATTAGAAGGTGTTGGGTGCTAGGTCAGACTTGATGATCTGGAAGGTCTTTTCCAACCTGATTAATTCTGTAATTCTTCTTCAAAGGATTCTATATGGCTCATTTATTACAGTGCCATATAGATCTCAAAAGGCAAATCCACATCACTAATTATTTGTTTTCAAATGCAGATAAATACCGAGATAAAAAAAAATAAATACATAAAATAAATAAAATAAAATAAATAAATAATATTGAGATAAATAAATACAGCAGAAATACTGAGCTAATTAGGGAGTTACAGGTGCTGTGTAACAAACAGTATTTTCTAAAGAATATCTGACACTGAGGGGAAAAAAAAAAATGGTGATCTCAAGAGTTGCATGAACTTTGAAACAGTTACTGAAGATAGTTGACAGTAAGAAAGTCCTCTTCACAGTTCTGCTTAAATGATTCAAAGTTCAGATAAAAGCACACTTCTGTGAGGAGCAATCTTTATAAATGACACAGCAGATCCTGTACACAAGTCTATTCACAGAGAAAAGGACTAGAAGGTCATGACAATTGCTTCATCAACCACAAAAGCTGATTTAACTAAGTTTGGCTCACGGCTATTTCTGAGATTAAGAAGCTCCTACTGCTGCTGAAAAACACTTTAAAAGTTAGCAATGATCAGCCAAACATGGAGAAAGGCTCACAGACTGAAGCCAGCAGTTACACAGGACAAAACCCAATGTTCTGGGCATAGAAAGGTGGAGTTGATGATCTTTCAAGGTCCCTTCCAACCCCTACCATTCTGTCACCTTCACCTGGAAAGCCTAATGAGGAAGAGATGATTGTAGGAAGGATACAAGAGGGAATGGTGCTACAGCAGCTGTAAGGTTGTTCAGGGAACAGATAAAACAGGCAGAAAAGCATCAAGAAGATCCCAGACTTCAGGAGACTGGTATAAAATTTTGATACCACATGTGAAAAGCAATATTTTTAATCAGAGTGACAGGTAGTAAAGGTGAGCATGTACTCAATAAATGAACCTTGCCCATTTTAGATATACTACTTCACATTAATAAGATTATCCAGGTTACAGAAAACTTTACTGACCTCGTGGGTACTTTTTTCCCCAATTAAAATTTCATATCAATATTACCATATGCAAATCGAAGTATATAAAACTCTGCTGTATATCCAACCTAGCAATTCAGAGTTCCTGCTCAGTATGGGTTTAAACTGGCAGAGGGGAGATTTAAATTCCATGTTAGGAGGAAGTTCTTAGCAGTGAGGGTGGTGAGGCACTGGCACAGGTTGCCCAGGGAGGTTGTGGCTGCTCCCTCCCTGGAGGTGGTCAAGGCCAGGTTGGACGAGGCCTTGAGTAACCGGTGCGAGGAGGAGGTGTCCCTGCCTATGGCAGGGGCTCGGAATGGGATGAGCTTTGAGGTCCCTTCCAACCTAAACCATTCTATGATTCTATGACCTTTGAGGGTCTCTTCCAACCCAATGCAATCTGTGAATCTGTGACTTTTGTCAGTGTTACCCAGTGAACAGATCAGAGGTGACAGATATAAACTGGACTACAAGAAATCCCATTTAAATCTAACAAAAATATGTATTTTTTACAGAGAAGATGGTCAAAGACTGGAACAGGTTGCTCAGAGACATTGCAGAGTGAATGCACATATTCAAAACCCATCTGGACAATATTTGGAGCAGCCTGCTGCAGCTGAGTGTTTTGAGCAGAGACTGATTCCTTCCAACCTCATCTTTGTGATCCCATGAAAACAAATTGATAACACAAGCACACCTTTGGAGAGCCTCTTCCTTGTTTAATTTGCTATTGCAAAAACAATCCATTGGATGATTATGAAATCCAAATTGCAAAACAATAATGGCAAAACGCCAAAAAAAAAAAAACCAAACCAAAAAAACCCCATTCAAACCAAAACTAAACCACAGAAACCTTTAAAATTCACTTTGTGTGACTAAACAGCTGACACAGGAAAAACTTCACAGAATTTTGGTAAGCCAAAGGCAATTGATTCAGCAATCTGGAATTTAAAATGAGGAAAAAAGATTTTTTTAGAAGCCTGAAAGAGACTGTGTGTGTGTGTGTGTAATCTTTCCATGTACATTTATTCATAGAGTATCTATCAGTCAGGATCTACACTGAAATACTCCAAATCCAAAACATAATTCACCTTTAAGTGAACAATCACAAATTAAAATGGTGATTTATAACTTCAAAGTTTCATTAAAACTGATAAAGTAACTCACAAATTTTCCACGGAATGGGTAAAAAAAAGGGCAAAGCAGTGGCCAAGAGAAGGAGAAGGGCAAAGCAGTGGCCAAGAGAAGGAGAAGGGCAAAGCAGTGGCCAAGAGAAGGAGAAGGGCAAAGCAGTGGCCAAGAGAAGGAGAAGGGCAAAGCAGTGGCCAAGAGAAGGAGAAGGGCAAAGCAGTGGCAAAAAAAAAAAAAAAAGGAATAGCTAAAAACTGGTTAAAAAAGGTTAAAACCTGCAAAAAAAACCCAGTGATTCAACATCTTTCACTTCAGCTGTCTCATATTCCAAGGCTCTGTGCTTGGTAATTCCTGAAGAATCACAGCCCGACACCATCACCCAGTTTTTTGTGTAACAGATTTAACAAGACTTCAAATCCCTTCAGAACAGCATTTTGCAGCAAGAAAAAAAAAATTGCCACAGGGCAAGGAATTTACTCCACGAGATGACCAAAAGAGCATGTAAGAGCACCCACTTGTCAGCTAGGTCCCAGCCAGCAGACTATACAGCAGAGCAGAATAACTCTTCTACACACTTCACAGCGAATCCTGAACAGAGAGCCATAATCATTAGTTCCTTTGACCTTGGACAGCCTCTCTTCCCTACACCGTATCTCAGTGTTAATATTGATTTTATATGTCATATAAATGCAGTAATTCAAGGCTTTTCTAAAGCTTATCATGTTT
Source organism: Ramphastos sulfuratus (assembly GCA_013399055.1). Taxonomy (NCBI): domain Eukaryota; kingdom Metazoa; phylum Chordata; class Aves; order Piciformes; family Ramphastidae; genus Ramphastos; species Ramphastos sulfuratus. The sequence continues at coordinate 18,920 of WBNM01025465.1, forward strand.
TTATTCTTTAGACTTTGCAATTTTTCTCTTTCTCTAAAAGAACAATATTTATCAGCTGCTCTGACTGTACCTGGGAACGTTACACTGTGATGTAAATTCTGCCAGCATTCCAAAAGAATCTTATCTGGTAGTTACCACCACGGGGAGGGAGGGGAGAAATGTAAAAGGAAATGTAATGAGGTGGCAATTTATAATCCATTTCTAATGAAATGGGAGAAAATTAATCATGTTAAAAACCCCAGAGTTTTCACTTTCTATTTCATAACTGTATCATGGCTATGCAGAAAAGTTTATAGAATCATAGAATGGTAAGGTTGGAAGGGACCTCAAGGATCATCCAGTTCCAACCCCCTGCCATAGGCAGGGACACCTCCCACTAGTACAGGTCACTCAAGGCCTCCTCCAACCTGGCCTTGAACACCTCCAGGGAGGGAGCAGCCACAACTTCCCTGGGCAACCTGTACCTGTGCCTCACCACCCTCACTGCAAAAGAACTTTCTCCTAACATCCAGTCTAAATCTCCCCTCTGCCAGTTTAAACCCATTGCCCCTTGTCCTGTCATTACAAGACCTTGTCAATAGTCCCTCCTCAGCCCTCCTGTAGGCCCCTTTTCAGATACTGGAAGGCTACTGTAAGGGCTCCTGGAAGCCTTCTCTTCTCCAGGCTGAAGAGCCCCAACTCTTGTAGCCTGTCCTCATAGGAGAGCTGCTGCAGCCCTCTGAGCATCTTCGTGGCCTCCTCTGGACCCACTCCAACAGTTCCATGTCCTTCCTTATCTCTCAGAAACAACTTTTCTGCCTTAATTCTTACATAGATTGAATCTGTTCATGAATATTTGGCCAAAAATGTCACTCACAAACCACATGAAGAACAGCCATTCTCCATTTGCTTAAAACAGGACTTTCAATCTGCTTTCCCTCCATAAACTGTACCCCAGCCATTAATGAATTTTTGAATCCTGCTAGTTTACATCAAGTGAGAACTTTTGTTTCCTACAAAAACTCAAAACTTCTTAAATTCCAGTCAAACCTGTATACCATTAAGGTATTTCTGGAACATTTTTTCAAGCAAAATATAAGCAAGACTCATCTGGAAATACCTCAGCCATCACAGACCTGTTTTCTGTATTCAATATGTAATATCTCATTCAAAAGTATCTAAAACCTCTTCTTTTTCTCTCCAGACCACCATCTCCCTTAACAGGGTAACAACATCATACCATAAAACGGTTTAGGTTGTATCTAGTTCCAACCCCCTGCCATAGGCAGGGACACCTCCCACTACAACAGGTTGCTCAAAGCCTTATCCAACCTGGCCTTGAACACCAAATATACTTTGATATGTTATATCACAAGAAATAAAGAGAATAATCAACATCTCTACTTGATCACATAAATCCTCCTATTAGATCAAGACTGACGGACTGGGAAGCAATCTCAGAATCATAGAATGGTAAGATCAGATGGGGCCTCAAAGATCATCTAGTTCCACCCCCCTGCCATAGGCAGGGACACCTCCCACTAGAACAGGTCACTCAAGGTCTCATCCAACCTGGCCTTGAACACCTCCAGGTAGGGAGCAGCCACAACCTCCCTGGGCAACCTGTGCCAGTGCCTCACCACCCTCACTAGAAAGAACTTCCTCCTAACATCCAGTTTCAATCTCCCCTCTGCCAGTTCAAACCCCTTTTCCTGTCATTTCAGCCCTTGTCAATAGTTCCTCCCCAGCCTTCCTGTAGGCCCCCTTCAGATACTGGAAGGCTACTGTAAGGGCTCCTGGAAGCCTTCTCTTCTCCAGGCTGAAGATCCCCAACTCTCTCAGCATGTCCTCATAGCAGAGCTGCTGCATCTCAGCATCTTTGCGGCACTCCTCTGGACCTGCTCCAACAGTTCTATGTCCTTCCTGTGCTGGGGGCTCCAGAACTGCACACAGTACTCCAGGTGGGGTCTGACAAGAGCAGAGTAAAGGGGCAGAATCCCCTCCCTTGCCCTGCTGCCCACACTGCTCTTGATGCAGCCCAGGACTCAGTTGGCTCTCTCGGCTCTTAACTAGTCCTCTGCTAATTCCTGCTAATTTACAGGTTACTATAACCTAAGCCTCTCAACAGGACCAAATTCAACTTCTCTATAGTACACACTGCAGCAATTTGTACATCATTACATTAACCCAACCAAGAATGCTCTCACTTTATTATTTCAACAGTTTTACACATGGTTGATAGAATTAACCACATCAATAGTTTATTAGTAGTAGTATCAATAGAATATGTAGAAAATACTTTCACATTCTAGTGCTCTTCCAAATTACACTACAACAGCTAACAAAAATAGGCATTAAAAAGAATGACAACAAACTAACTGGTGAAAGGTTTTTGTTTCACATGAAAGGAGAAAAGTTTTTCACTCTTTTTTCCTTTGCTAATGCTACCTTTTGATTAGACTAATTAAAAAATATCAGAAGATATACACAGAGTCATCATCAACACCAATTAATTTGGAAAAGAAAACAAAAACAATTAGCTTTTTTTTAATAAAGCTTTTAAATGGGAAGTAACCTCCATAAAACTCAAATGAGTCAAATTAAATCTGACTGCATATAAAATGGCCCATATACTGTAAAACATCTTTACAGTTACTACTTTGTCAGCCTGTTTGCTTCATTCTTATCACCAGTCTCAAAGGAAACAAATCTTAATGCCCAATCATCTTTCCACTCTTTTGAGACCACGAGCAACAGTTCAATGACAAGGTCAAGTTGTGTGATATAAGCAGGTCACCGCTGATTAAACTCCTAGCAGTGACCACATACACACCTTGTACATGATTCCCTTTCTACTTTAATATATATTTGCTATTTTTCAAACTCCCATCTCCCCATCTAGTCACTCTTTAGCAAAGCTACCTAATCCAAAACCTCACAAGCCATTTCCTTCAGTCTCTTTATTGTCCTATTTGAAATTATTTGAAAGTATGTTGACATTTTTCAGTGTCAAGATGCCAGGAACTATGCACAATCTTTAGGTACAGGACAACCAGTTGCTAACAGAGGTAGGTAGCACCTTTCCAAGAACCAGTCTGAAGAGGCACTGAAGGTACTAACTACACTAACAGTGTAGCTGGTCTAAAAGCAAGAACACTTTTATACTCTCTCCTCCAGAAATGCATAAAAAGTCTTAGTCACTTGTTATAACCATACATCAGTGGGAGCCTTCTGATCTTTTTTTCCTTCAGAATAAAGAAGTACAGTACTTCAATTTTAACTAAAGAAGTTTTCTGAGGGAAATGGGTACAGTAACTTATTTCATTCTCCACAGAGTCAATTATACAGCTTCAATTTACCTTGCACCATGATCAGGCAATACTAGCTCTGTGCTCTCACTGCAGTCTAGCACCAGGCTTTGAAATCTCAGGAGCTCAAGTCAAAAACTTAATCTAATTTCTTCTCTCTGGATATTTTTTTTTTCCTCTTAACTATAAAGGCAACATCACACAATGACTAGTATACAGCTCAAAACATAGCTCAAAGCTGCCATCTCTAGGTATTATGTTCTACTACTCTTCATACTAACCTTCTGTTTGTTGTTGTTGTTTGGTTTCTTTGTTTAGTTTGTCTGTGTTTTGTTTTTATCAAGAGACTGAACATCTACAAAGAAAGATATCAAAAGTTTGTCCACACAATTTCAGAATTTACTGCAAAAGGATGTGCTGCTTCTCTTGACATTTCTTCAGCTCCTTTTGGTCCATGTAATTTTCAACATTTGACATAATCACAAGCACAAGCAACACATTAGTTAATTGTTTGACAAGAATGGTGCTCTGTTCATTACTGGTGGATTCTAATTGCTAATGAATGTGCCTTTCACAACAGTAACAGCTTCTTCACTACACACTCATCAGTCTAATAAAAAACTACAAGAGTTGCATTTCCTCACTGAGATCCAAACAGTTCTCTGAACTAATACAAGCCTACTATAGTTAATATTTGCTGGTAAAAAAAAAAAAAAAAAAAAAACCAAACTCTAAAATGGTTACCCTTTAGTCTGCCAAATAAAATTGTTAAATGATAGCCTTTATTCAGAGCTGCTAAATGATGCTTAAGGAAACTTGTCTGTTTCCCAACTAAAAGGTCCACGTTCTACAAAGACTGTAATAACCAAAGATAGAGTGGTCAGAAAGATCTGCCCTTTCAAGGAACAGATATGTTCATAATGAGTCAGGCAACTGACCAAAAGAAACACAATTTTTAAGCTGATGTTGGGGGCATGCACAGAATCTAGCTCCTATTACTACTGAAAAACTCTTTGATATTAACCATGCCATGTACAGTTTCAACCTCTCTGGAAGAGCAATAGATGTCACAAAAAAGAAAAAACAAGGAAACAAAACCAACCCTGCAATTCTCCATAACCTCAAAAGCAGCACTATATAAAAGGAAGACTGATCATTGGGGCTCTTCAGCCTGGAGAAGAGAAGGCTTCCAGGAGATCTTGTAGTAGCCTTTCAGTATCTGAAGGGGGCCTACAGGAAGGCTGGGGAGGGACTATTTACAAGGTCTTGTAATGACAGGATGAGGAGCAATAGGTTTAAACTGGCAGAGGGGAGATTTAGACTGGATGTTAGGAGGAAGTTCTTTGCAGTCAGGGTGGTGAGGCACTGGAACAGGTTGCCCAGGATGCTCCCTCCCTGGAGGTGTTCAAGGCCAGGTTGGACGAGGCCTTGAGCAACCTGTACTAGTGGGAGGTGTCCCTGCCTATGGTAGGGGCTTGGAACTAGATGATCCTTGAGGTCCCTTCCAACCTTACCATTCTATGATCATATAAAGAAACTAAAAGGTACAACTGAAATTTTATCTTTACAGGCACCATAAAGACATTTTAAGGATGTGCTCAGATCAGATGAATGCTTCCTATTAAAAGGAAAAACAAAAAGCAATTCCCATCACAAATAACAAAATATGTAAAGCTTAACAGAAGGATGATGGTGACTGCTAGAAGAAAATCTATGCTTCAAAATAAAGGTTCAAAAACTCCAGCACATTAAAACACAGAGACATATAAAGACAAGCCATGAAATGGTTTAATGAGCTGCCTGCAAAATAATAAAGTACTAACATATCATTTTTCAGAGGCATGAGAAATACACCCAGCTAGATAATCTGTGGTGCAAACAGACAGTCTGAAGGAATATTCTGAGAATATTGAGCCATAGTAATAAAATTAAGTTAATTCTTCTATTTGAGTTCTTCATGGTAGACTTTGCAAGTATTTTTGTAGCAGAAATTAATAACAGAATTTTATAGTGAAAACAACAAAAAAAAAAGGGGGAAAAAAAAAAAGAAAAAGAAACATTCACACAAACCCAACTAACTGACAAAACAATCAGCAAGAAGTTGCCAGGATCAAGAAGAAAACAAAGGATAAAACAGTTGAGCCCTGCCTGTAGTATGCAAATCCCCCCTCTAAAAATACTGTGCAGTACTGAGAAACTGAGAAGCATCAGGCAGAAAGGACAGAATTGAGTGAACACATGAATGAGACAGACAGATTGATGAAAAGTCTAACAGCTTCTGAAAAGGGAAGTTATGTCTTGCAAATCATTGGATTTTTCTGAAGGAATCAAAAGTCTGGTTGAAAGTTCCCTGAAATTTCCAAACCATGTTTAATAGTATTTCCTTGTGCTGTAAAGAAGCCCACCCCATGTACAGCTCAGTTCTGGTGTCTCCAGCACAACAAGGACAACAAGGACATGGAACTGTTGAAAAAGATCTGGAGGAGGCCACAAAGATGAACAGAGGGCTGGAAAACTTCCTCTATGGGGACAGGCTGGGAGAGTTGGGGCTGTGCAGCCTGGAGAAGAGAAGGCTCCTGGGAGACCTTAGAGCAACCTTTCAGTACCTGAAGGGGGCTACAAGAAAGCTGGGGAGGGACTTTTGACAGGACAAGAGGCAATGGCTTTGAGATGGAAGAGGGCAGACTTAGGCCAGAGATTAGGAAGAAATTCTTGACAGTGAGAGTAGGGAAACACTGGAACAGGTTGCCCAGGGAGGTTGTGGATGTCCCCTCCCTGAAGTGTTCAAGGTTGGATGAGGTCTGGTCTAATGAGAGGTGTCTCTGCCCATGGCAGGAGGGCTTGGAACCAGATGATCTTTAAGGTCCCTTCCAACCCAAACCATTCTGGAACTCTGTGATGCTTTGGGACAAGTAAAGCAGAAAACACAGGTATAAATAATTCTGTAAAGGNGGACGTGGCACTTGGTGCCATGGTCTAGTCTTGAGGTCTGTGGTAGTGGGTTGGACTTGATGATCTTTGAGTTCTCTTCCAACCTTGCTATACTGTGATACTGTGAGATCCCTTCTAAGTCTTCCCTTCACCAGACCAAAAAGCCCCAGGGCTCTCAGTCTCTCCTTGTAGGGCAGAACATGCTGAAAAAAAAATCTGGCATGGGGGTGAATGGGAAGAAGTTACATTTTTCTGACAGCATTGTGTTATTCAAAAGAGCTGAGACAATGATCAAAAGGGAAGAATCACACAGAATCACAGAAACATCCAGGTTGGAAAAAAACCTCAGGATCACCAAGTCCAACTTATAACCCTACTATACTCTACAAGATTCACCTTAAACCATAGCCCTAAGCACCGCATCCAAGCGACCCTTAAACACATGCAGGGTTGGTGACCTCCACCTCCCTGAGCAGCTCATTCCAGTGCCCGACCACTCCGTGAAAAATTTTCTCCTAATGTTCAATCTAAACCTCTCAGCTTGAGGCCATTCCCCCTTGTTCTGTCTCCAGTTACCTGTGAGAAGAGACCAGCAGCAGGCTCTCCTCTGCAGAAGAATCTCATAGTACTGAATACACAACAAAGGGATGAATGAAAGGGTGAATAAACATTGACGTGGCTAAGCAGGAAGCCATGCGTATGCATAAAAAACAATTATGCCTGAATTCTGAACTGACTAGAATGAGATCTTGAGGTTATAAAGTGATAGTTCTGGGAAAATACCAGTTCAAAGCCAACAGCAGATTCTCAAAAAGCCATAATACCATTAAGAATTAATAGGACTAAATTAGACTGTTAATTCTACGATATTAATCTCTGAGCTACCAATACACTAAAGACTGCAATACCTTTTATCTCAGAAGGAATAACAGAACTAGGAGAGGTAGAGCCAATGGCACAATGTTATATAAGGTATGAAATAGCTTTTATGTGTTTTTAGCATTTTTGCTTATATTCTTCCCTAGGCATTCCTTACTCAAGGGATGTTACCCAGCTAGATGAACACTCTAGTATGACTATATCCAGTCTATTTTTTTGTTCTTCCTTACTGGAGGTGTCTTATGCAACCAACTGAAAAACTGTGATACAACTTCTACGTTTCTCTATCCCAATTAGCAAGTTTGCTTTCATCTGTACCAGGCTAGAGCATGCAATGTGTTCGCTTTCAGTCCTTTGTATTCTGGGGACACAACTAACACTAGTCAAAAATTAAGGAATTAACAAAAGGTCTTTCTGGTTTTTAATAAAGGTAATCTCTCCATACATATTCTGTCAGTACAAAGAATTGCTCTCATGCTTTTTTAGTGAAATAAGCCTTGAGAAGTGCTTTAAACAAAGCAGCATGCAGACTGCATGATACCTGCCAGTAGTTCATGTTTATAGAATGGTAAGGTTGGAAGGGACCTCAAGGATCATCTAGTTCCAACCCCCTGGAGTAAAACCATACTATAGAACAATAATTTGTACTTCAATACTGCTCTGGTTCTGTAGGAAGAGTCATAATACATAAATGAAAAAAAATGTATTTCTTACTGCCATGGCCTTTAGGGCATTAATACACCTGAAGCTCAGCCAAAGACCCTCTGTCCCTGACTACTTGTGCCCCTGCCTTCTGGATGGACCTGGGTGACTGCTGTGGTTAGCTTGTCTCCTAGATGGACCTCAGGCATTCATTATAGCTTCATCTGCTCTTGATTGGACCTGGGTTATCACTTGCTATGTCCAAGGCTGTCAGAGGATTCGGCTACCAGCACCTCACAGCTCATGCTGGTGTCACCCTTGGATCCCAGCTCATCTTCCCTTACCATAATTCCACTTATATTAGACTTCTTTCATTGGCAAGCTTAGCTTCTGAGGGTTTATGGTCAAGGTAATAAGTGCTTTACATCTATTACACACTACATCTAAGTACTGAAGTAGAAACTAACACAGAATGGTTGGGGTATAGAAACTAAATTATCCACAAAAATCTACATTTGTGATGAATCATTCTGAGATTGCTAACAGCATACACAAAGAAATTCAATAAGTAGGATGCTGAAGAGTCCAAACCTGATACAAAGCAAGAGTGTGTCCATATCTCTGGAGTGGCCCTTTGGATACAGGTACTACATTCCATATATTGCTTTCCAAATTGTAGCTAGAAGAGAAATAGAGAAGTAAACATTTTCTACCTGCAGAGGAATGGAAGCTTTTGTATGTTCCAACTAAGTTCTGTTGGACAGACTTGTTGCAATAGCTTGAGAAATTATCCCCCCAAATAAATTTACCAGACCAGCTCAGATGGCTTGGAAGCAAATGAAGCAATATATTTTCAGCAAGCTACATTTACAAGCATATAATACAATGCATATGTACAAAAATATATTTACAAAGTAGAAATAACCCAAGAATTCCCCCTGGGCAAAGCCCAGAAGGGGCTAACAGCCACCTTCTACTACTTCCCCAGCAAGAAAACCAAAAAGACTGCAGCTGTTATTACTTAGCCAATGTTAGTGCAGGAATCAGCCAGTGTGGAGGAGTTAAGGAGCAAACCAGGCAGGAGGCAGCAGTGAAGATGGAAATTGTTTATACACTCACCTTTTAGCCCAATTAGCAAACCAATGAATGAGATAGACTTTATCATCATAGTTCTTTTTACAACCAATGCTCTAATTTATTTCCATTCTGCACTGAGCTTTCAGGAAAGTCCCCATTTCTCAGTTGGAGTTTTCCAATAGGTCTTAAACTACTCCACTTGTTGAGTCACTGTCCCTGTTGTGACCATGTGCTAACTTGTGATAGCAGCCTAAGCCTTCATCAAGCAAAACAGAAGCAGCTCTTTCAGGCACCTATCAACTATCTCAGCAAACTGGACTGCAATAAAAAAATACCAAACTTATAAGAAAGTTATGAAAATAGGTTGCTAAGCTTGCTGTTATTACCTACATAAGAAACCCACCCTGCTAAACTGCTTATATCACAATCTTCTGCACTGCTTTGAAGACATATTGTTGAGCACCCTCTTGGCTATGAGATTGATTTTCATTTCCATTAAATTTGCATTAATGGATTAACATGAAACAAGAGAGAAAAGAGATTTTTTTAAAAAGATAAAAGGTAGAGGAAAGAAAAACACCAAAGGTGATGGGATTTGTTCTGGATTATTGAAAACATAGGGAAGAAAACAAGTAGTAGACAAATCCAGGAAAACCAAGCACACCACTAAACATGTGCTGGCACTTGCATTTCACAGAATCACAGAATTAACCAGGATGGAAAAGACCCTCAAGATCATTGAGTCCAACCTATCACCCAACACCTTCTAATTAACTAACCCATGGCACTAAGTGCCTCATCCAGTCTCCTTTTAAATACCTCCAGGGACAGGGACTCCACCACCTCCTCAGGCAGCATATTCCAATGCCAATCTCCGTGAAAAACTTCTTCCTAACATCCAGCCTGAACCTGCCCTGGCATAGGTTGAGACTGTCCCTTCGTTCTGTCACTGATTGCCTGGGAGAAGAGCCCAACCCTACCTTGCTACAACCTCCCTTCAGGTAGTTGTAGAGAGCAATGAGGTCTGCCCTGAGCCTTCTCTTCTCCAGGCTGCACTCCCCCAGCTCCCTCAACTGCTCCTCACAGGGCTGTGCTCCAGCCCCCTCACCAGCCTTGGTGCCCCTCTCTGGACATGTTCAAGCACCTCAACATCTTTCTTAAATTGAGGGGCCCAGAACTGGACACAGTACTCAAGATGTGGCCTAACCAGGGCTGAGTACAGAGGAAGAATGACTTCCCTTGTCCTGCTGGTCACATAATTCCTGATGCTACACTTAACTTCTACATATATACAAGCACCTATCCAAATCAGCTAGGTAATATTTAGAGCTGTTTCAAATTGGTTTTCAACAGGTGGTCAAATGCACATACATAGTAACTGTCACAAATAGGAAAAAAGTGAAATATGGAAGACCTTCCTCATCCTACTGGTGTGTCACCTGTAGGCACTCTGCTTCCATGTCAACAGCAGTCTAGGTGTATGCATTAAATGCAAGTCTCCTATAGTCATAAACTAACTTCAACAATGCAGACAGCAATCCAGATGTACGGTCTGAAAATACCAGCACGTGGATTTATTTAATTGTTTTAGCATCAAAAGAAAAAAGTTCCCATGTTTTGCAGCCAAGTATCACAACAGTTTTCATGCAATGGAAGAAATCACATTCATGTCACATGTAGTTTGAGATTATATATATTTTGACTTTTTTTTAAATCATGAGTAAAGTGCAAGGAGAAAATAAGACACTTAATAAAGAATCTTGGGAGAGTGGGACAGGAAAGCTGCCTAGCAGAAAGGGACCTGGGAGTTCTAATCAACAAGCAACTCAACATGTGCAAGCAGTGTGCCCAGGTGGCAAAGAAAGCCAATGGCATCCTGGCTTGTATTAGCAATGTTGTGTCCAGCAGGAGTAGGGAGGTGATTGTCTCCTTGTACTCTGCTCTGGTGAGGCCACACCTCAACTATTGTGTTCAGCTTTGGGCACCTCATTACAAGAGGGATGTTGAGGTGCTGTAGAGAGTGCAGAGGAGGGCAACGAAGCTGGGGAAGGGCCTGGAGAATAAATCTTATGAGGAGCAACTGAGGTAGCTGGGGATGGGTAGCTTGAAAAAGAGGAGGCTGAGGGGAGACCTCATCGCTGTCTACAACTACCTGAAAGGACATTGTAGAGAGATTAGTGCTGGTCTCTTCTCACAGGTAGTGACAGAACAAGAGGGAATGGCCTCCAGCTGTGACTGGGTAGGTTTAGACTGGACATCAGGAAAAAAAATTCCCAGCAAGAGTGGTCAGGCATTGGAATGGGCTGCCCAGGTTGAGTCACCAACCCTGGATGTGTTTAAAGATGTGGTGCTTGAGGATATGGTTTAGGGTGAACCTTGTAGAGTAAGGTTGTCAGTTGGACTTGGTCATCATGAGGGTCTTTTCCAACCTGAATGTTTCTGTGATTCTGTGAAATGTTTTTTGTTAAATTGCAGGACAGAGGCTACCTCCCTGGTAAGATCTGCTTTTCCTCAGCCACATCAGAAAGGAGATGAGAAAGGAGGAATCACTTACTTCAACACCATTTGGAAGGAGCTGTAGTTAAAAGTGTATCCACCAATCACCCACATGAACTTCCCGTGCAGGACTGCCTTATGGGAAGCGCGGCCCACAGAAGGGCTGAAGGGCTTTACATTTGGGAGGATCCAGTAAGACTCAGTGGAAGGGACATTCAAGGAACAATCCGGACCTGTTTTGTAAACAAATGTGTGTGTTAGACAGGAATGTTAAAGCTAATAAAGTAGAAAGAAGGGAGGCTTAATTACAGATGTCAGGATTGCTCATTCTGATGAAATACAGTAGACACTTTTATGTTTCACAGATGCTCAAGGAAAAAAAAGAAAGACAAGAAGGGATGTCAGTCAAATTGAAAGCATTAGGTTAGCTCAAATAAAAATGATCCATTTCTGCATTCCTCTCAAAAAAAAAAAAAACCCCAAACATATTGTATGAGTCACAAATTGAAAGAAAGATGTAATGCATCATGGTTTTGGATGCTGTGTAGGTCTTAAAATGCGTAGCGCAATATACAGTGAGCGTTACCCCTGGAGAACAACTATACTGTATTTGCACTAACCACAGTAATCTCATAGCAAAGCACATAACACTTGAGTAAATAAAGTTACAATATAGATTAGATTACACCAAATCTCAGGAATGAAAATTAGCCCTTTGCCAATGGCATACTGCATCATCTTTCAAGAGCAAAAATACACTGCAAAGCGCCTTATAATAACAATTATTTCAGTGTTTAAATCTTATAGATTACTCTACAAAGGCTACCTAGGCCATAATTATATATTATTTTGAAATGCATTGTAATCAGTTTTTTTGCTAAACAAGGAAAATTTAGCAAAATATATCATTTTTAAGTTTTAGGACTATTAAAATCATGAACGGCAGAAAGATTTCCCCACCACCACTGTTTGTTCCATAATAACCAAGATGTGATCTCTTCATCATCATAGAATCGCAAGGTCGAAAGGGACCTCAAGGATCATCTAGTTCCAACCCCCTGGATAGGGACGCCTCCCACTAGAACAGGTCACTCAAGGCCTCATCCAACCTGGCCTTGAACACCTCCAGGGAGGGAGCAGCCACAACCTCCCTGGGCAACCTGTGCCAGTGTCTCACCACCCTCACTGCAAACAACTTCCTCCTAACATCCAGTTTCACTCTCCCCTCTGCCAGTTTAAACCCATTGCCCCTCATCCTGTCATTGCAAGGCCTTGTCAATAGTCCCTCCCCAGCCTTCCTGTAGGCTCCCTTCAGATACTGGAAGGCTCCTATAAGGTCTCCTCGAAGCCTTCTCTTCTCCAGGCTTAAACATCAGTTTAACATCCAGGCATAAACATCAGTTTATGTTCAAGACATTAGGAGAACTTTAACATCTTGTTATTTAAAACATGAATAGAATCAGAACTTTGCTAAGGAAAAAAAATACAAAGACAAGAGAAAAATAAAGAAAAAAAGGCAGCATATGCACTATTTGCCTCTTGTCAGTAGCTGTACATCATTACTGACTGGTTTTATATCCACACAGGGAACACTGATTTTTTAGGCTACCAATGTGTTCCATTTTAGATATCACCAATCATGGAATTGAAATTTTTGTCATCAGTGATGGCGCACAGATGTTGTATGATAGCTAAGTTATTTCTGTAATTTGGTTCTGATATCATAAGCAATGTTGTGTCCCTCCTGGTCTGTCTAACTGGGATAAATCTTTCCCTCAAGCTAGCAGACATTACTAAAACCCAAAGCTGTGGAAGTCAGACTGGGTACAACCATAGGTAAGAGAGAACATGATAATAAATAAATAAAAATTAGTATTAAAAATAAACACCACCAAAAAAGCCCATAAAAACACAACACCCAATAAAAACAAACCAACCCTAGTAGTCTGCATCCCAAATATTAAATGTGACACTAACTTTTTAAAAAGGTTTATGGGGAGATCTGGAAAAGCATTGTGCTGTGCTTCCCCTTCTAAAGGAAACTGTAACAGACAGAATTAGTCAACTACTTCACTCGGCAACCTGTTACGTTCCACTACCCTTGTGGTACAGAATCACAGAATCAGTCAGAGTTGGAAGGGACCACAAGGATCATCCAGTTCCAATTCCCTTACCATGGGCAGGGACACCCTACCCTAGATCAGGCTAGCCAGAGCCTCATCCAGCCTGGCCTTAAACACCTCCAGGGATGGGGCCTCAACCACCTCCCTGGACAACCCATTCCAGGCTCTCACTACTCTCATGCTGAAGAAATTCCTCCTCAAGTCCAGTCTGAATGTCCCCATCTCCAGCTTTGCTCCATTCTCCCCAGTCCTGTCACTATCTGATAGCCTAAAAAGTCCCTCTCCAGCTTTTTTGTAGGCTCCCTTCAGATACTGGAACACCACAATAAGGTCACCTGGGAGCCTCCTCTTCTCCAGACTGAACAGCCCCAACTCTTTCAGTCTATCCTCATAGAAATTTGTGAACTTGTTCCTAACACGAAGGCCTCTGACAGCTAAAATTATTAACTGTAAGACACAGTAAGAAACAGCAGTCACAAAACTATGCTTCTCCTATGCATATTTATCAGGTTTGGAGCAACTTGTTACAATTACTTCTTATACACAGCAACCTGGTATTTAATTTGTAGGTAACTAGTTGTCAACTTCTCCTAGTACTCTATAGAAGAATGATGTCCACTTGAATTCAAATTACCCTCCGCTCATTAAATGATGGAAACACTCAATTCCCATTGTTCATTATACCTTCTACTCAGAAAAGATTAACAGCATTTGAATGAGGTCTAATGAGAGTAAGAACAATTCAGTAAATTATTTCTTGAGCATTAATAATAGATACCGTAATAGAATTGTAACCTCAGCAAGATTCTGATTTGGTAAATCACTGGAGGAAACGCTTCATTTGAATCTAAAAGTGATTAAAAATAAACAATTGATTAAGTATTCTTTGATCAGGGAAGCCTTTAGAATCATAAAAACGGTGCCTGGAGTCAAAACGAAACACATTTATGCCTTTTTAGAGCTCCGCTTCTTGCACAGGCATTTAGTGATCAATAGTGCCCTCTAGTGGCAAACGGCGACTCAAGCACGCAAACGAGTCGCACGCCAGCTGGTTGGAGATTGAGAGATTGGCAACTGCGAGAATTCACAGAGCAAACCGACTGAATTAAAACGAGGACAAGCAAAATATTTGTAGAGAAACTTAACAACGCAAAACCCTTCGCAATACTGTTAACCAGGTCAGAGACTGAAAGAATGTCTTAAACAACATTCAGGGAAATATCGGAGAGAGTTCAACCAAGGGCAATGGAGATGATTAGGGGACTGGAGCATCTTATTATGAGGAAAGAGTGAGAGTCCTGGGGTTGTGGAGTTTGGAGTAGAGAAGGCATCTTATAGCTCTGCTATAAGGACAGGCTACGAGATTTGGGGCTCTGCAGCCTGGAGACGAGAAGGCTTTGAGGAGACCTTATTGTAGCCTTCCAGTATCTGAAGCGGGCTACAGGAAAGCTGGGGAGGGATTACTTACAAGGTCTTGCAATGACAGGACAAGGGGCAGTGGGTTTAAAGTGGCAGAGGGGAGATTGAAACTGGATGTTAGGAGGAAGTTTTTTGCAGTGAGGGTGGTGAGACACTGGCACAGGTTGCCCAGGGAGGTTGTGGCTGCTCCCTCCCTGGAGGGGTTCAAGGCCAGGTTGGATGAGGCCTTGAGTGAGCTGTTCTAGTGGGAGGTGTCCCTGTCTATGGCAGGGGGTTGGAACTAGATGATCTTTGAGGTCCCTTCCAACCTTACCATTCTATGACCTTATGACTCTACAAATATTTGAAGGGTGGCTGTCAGGAGAGTGGAGCCAGTCTCTTTTCAGTGATAGGACAACAGGCAATGGGCACAAAATCACAAGAAATTTCATCTCAACAAGAGAAAAAAAAGCTATTTTACTGTGAGAATGACAGAGTACTGGAATGGGCTGCCCAAGGAGGCTGTGGAGTCTCCATCTCTAGAGATATTCAGAATCCCCCTGAACCCATTCCTGTGTGGCCTGCAGATGGGTTGTACTCAATGATTTCTAGTGGTCCCTTCCAGTCCCTAGCATTCCATGATTCTACAGTGTCAGTGCTTCATTGTTGGTCTACACTGAACAGCAGCAAAGGTGAAACAGGAACACCATGTATCCCAGTCTTGTTCTGGTATGGAGGAAGGATACACACTCAAGCATGGAAGCAGCAAGATTTCTTCAAAGAACCCATCAATACCCCCTGCATGAGACACACATGTGCTAAAGTAGCATCATTCATCACTGCCACCAGAAAAGGCAGCCCTGGCCTCCCTTTACTATTTTTCTCTCCAGCTGTCATCGCTGCTGGCAGTGTTTTTCACAGAGCTGCACCACCAGCCAGACAAGGGAATGAATGCATCCAGGTTAAAAGTTCAGTTTTAGCCAGGCTACTTTTTGATCTGGATATGTCCTCTTTTATGCTTCACCTTACACACACACACACGTGCTTGTGCTGACACAGGTAAGACTGCTTGGCCAGCACTGCCTCTTGGTGAAATATTCATGGAATTATCACAGAACCAAATGGTACCAAAAAGTGAATATATAGTTGAAAAGACCCAAAGCAAAACAATAATACTGAGTTCATCTGAAATATCATTTAAAGAGCAAATGCTTAGAATCATAGAACGGTAAAGTTGGAAGGGCCCTCAAAGCTCATCTAGTTCCACCCCCCTGCCATAGGCAGGGACACTTCCCACTAGAACAGGGCACTCAAGGCCTCCTCCAACCTGGTCTTGAACACCTCCAGGGAGGGAGCAGCCACAACCTCCCTGGGCAACCTGTGCCAGTGCCTCACCACCCTCACTGCAAAGAACTTCCTCCTAACAGCCAGTTTCAATCTCGTCTAAATCTTCCCTCTGCCAGTTTAAACCCATTGCCCCTTGTCCTGTCATTACAAGACCTTGTAAATAGTCCCTCCCCAGCCTTCCTGTAGGCCCCCTTCAGATACTGGAGGCTACTATAAGTCTCTGGCTACTATAAGTCTCTTTGAAACCTTCTCTTCTCCAGGCTGCAGAGCCCCAACTCTCATAGCCTGTCCTCATAGGAGAGCTGCTCCAGCCCTCTGAGCATCTTCGTGCTTTCATTTGACTATTACCTCATAAACTCAAGGTTAACATAGGACTAAGAAACATCATTTATAGATTACCCTGGTCAGATAAATATACCCTTAAACACCACCATCATTTCAGCATAAATACATTTTCTATCCAGAAACATCACATTCACTAAATACAAGACTTTTGTGCAGCAGAGAGCACTATGGCTGCAGAATGAAGATAATGAAATATGTGTTTAACTCTCTTCTATTCAAATATGATTTTTCTCTCTTTATTTAAAATCTGATTTTTATCTTCCTAATGTGTCACTCAATCCACGAGGGGGTGGGGAAGGGAATAAGTTTTTAAAAACAGCAAACTCTACAAACCTGAATTGGAAGTCAATTAAGTTGCCTTAAAAGGTAGGGGAAAAGTTCTATAGCTTTAAAAAATGCCATTTACCCACACAAAATAAGAGAAACTCTAATTTCTTACTGAGGAGCTTTGTGAACTGCCAAAGTAACAATCTGCTCCAGTAGTTCAAGCCATAAGATCAATTTCCACCTAATGAGATAACAACATCTGTTATCTTCGACCCTGATCTTTTCCTTTGGGATCACAGAAGAAGAAAATAAATGTTAAAAAAAAAAAACAAAACAATAAATGAAGTATTGATGTGTTGACTGTAAGTGCCATGGTCTTCTTTCTCATGCAGTCTAAGGAAAGCATTTAAATAAAATATTTATTGCTGTTTATTTTGTATCTGTCTGACACCTGATCATTTGGGTTGAAAATGATTGCTTCAGCAGTCTTTCAGCCACCACAGATAGAAACCCCACATTAGTATTCTGAAGTGCCTAAATAAAAGTATTGTCGTATGATAGTGAATGTGAGATTATGAAACATATTTTGGAGAAAAGAGAATGTATCTGAATGGACTTTCAACAAAAATTCTATTGGAAGGTTTTACCCAAGCAGTAAATTACCTTTCTTACAGAGCAGTGATGAGATAGTAACTACATAAGTTGCCATGTAAATTAAAAGATAAATAGCTGACTATCATTCTAATAGTATAGGGATTTACATATTCCTACACTGCCACTGCACAGTTCCATGGCATCCATACAGGATGTCATTATTTCCCCCTCCTCATGAAAAAATTCTTGCTCCAAGAATTACACTTAATGGTAGATAGAGAGATCCTGGATAGGTGTCCAGCTAAAGCAGCATGGTAGCAAGCTGTGCCAGGACTCAGCCGCCTCCGTGAATGAAACAGTCAGAAATGCTAATGGACACAAGCTGATGCAGTTCTTGAAATGCCATCTGGTTGTTATTATTCAGTCCCCTTTCTTTCCTCAGTCAGGAAGAGCAGATCATCCAAGGGCAATCCTTGGGGAACCTGCAGGGTCAGTCTGAGCAGGGAAGCCAAAAGGGCTGCACTGTCTGCCACTGCTGCGTACCACTCACTGTGCCCTTTAGCTGTTTGACTTCAGGCCTCCAACTCAGGATCAGCTAAGATGATGAAAAAAAGAACAAGGCTTGGTGCCACAGCAGTCTTTACTGGAAGCACACTGCATCTAAAGCTTTCCTAATCTTTTGTGCTTCAGCACAGGTGTAACATTGCTAACATTGAAAAATGAAATACAATAAAATAAAATCAATTTAAAAGTCTCCTTCTCTGGAGACTTTCAAGACACATCTGGATGCGTTCCCATGCAACATGAGCGAGACTCTATGGTCCTGCTCAGGCAGAGGGGTTGGACTCCATCTATGGAGGTCCCTTCCAACCCCTAAGATCCTGTGATCCTGTAAACCAAAATTAAATTTCATCTCATTTAAAATTAAAACAAAAACAAGATAAAAATAGATATTTAGTTTCTTGCTCTCCAAAAGAAAGAGTTTTTTTCCATACTAGCAGCAGCTGACAGGACTTGAATTAGATTTTGAGACCATTGAATTAGATTTTGAGACTCCATAGTAATTTTCAAGACCTAATATCTCTGCCAACAACTTCACAGCTATGACAGTCAAAAGCCTCCTTCCAGTTTTCAAACTCGATGCACTAATGGCCTGTTTACCCCAATTCTGATTCTACTAGTGCTGATATGACTGGACTTAAAAGAGATGGCCTGCTTATACGTGTCACAAAAACAGCTACTCCCTCCCAGTCTTATAGGTTGGATTTGGTGATTCTGAGGGTCTTTTCCAACCTGGATATTTCTGTGATTCATCAGTTTAAACAAATCAGGTGCTGTTAATATCTTCCATAGCCCTGACTATGGAAGGGAAGGAATAATAAATTGCACCGGTATGATTTGGGAGGTGAACTGCTGGAAAGTAGCCCTGTGGAGAAGGATCTGGGAGTTCTGGTGGACAAGAAGCTATCCACGGGACAGCAATGTGCCCTTGTGGCCAAGAAGGCCAGTGGGATCCTGGGGGGAATTAAGAGGAGTGTGGCCAGCAGATTGAGGGAGGTCCTTGCCCTCTACTCTGCCCTGGTGAGACCTCACCTGGGATACTGTATTCAGTTTTGGGCTCTCCGGTTCAGGGGAGACAGAGATCTACTCAAAAGAGCACAATGAAAGGCTACAAAGACAATTAAGGGGCTGGAGCACTGCCTGATGAGGAGAGACTGA
The DNA here is from genome assembly GCA_013399055.1 of Ramphastos sulfuratus. Taxonomy (NCBI): domain Eukaryota; kingdom Metazoa; phylum Chordata; class Aves; order Piciformes; family Ramphastidae; genus Ramphastos; species Ramphastos sulfuratus. The sequence goes on from WBNM01025465.1 coordinate 38,025, forward strand.
GGGAGCTGGGGCTTTTTGATCTGGTGAAGAGAAGACTGAGAGGGGATTTAATCAATGTTTATAAATATCTGAGGTCTGGAGGTCGAGAGAGAGAGGACAGGTTCTTCTTAGTTGCACCCTGTGATAGGACAAGGGGTAATGGGTACAAACTACAGCACAAGAACTTCCACCTCAACATGAGAGGAAACTTAATCACTCTAAGGCTCAGAGAGCACTGGAAGACACTCCCCAGAGAGGTTGTGGAGTTTCCTTCTCTGGATACTTTCAAGACTTGTCTGGATGCATTCCAATGTCATCTGCCCTAGATTATGGTCCTGCTCTGGCAGAGGGGTTGGACTTGATGATCTATGGAGGTCCCTTCCAACCCCTGACATCCTGTGATCTTGTGACTATCCTAACGGTTCTCCCTCTGAGCCTGTTCCAATTTGTATTCCTGAAAGTGTAGTGACAAAGCTGTAATACAGGACTAATGTCTTCATGTAGATTCTGTGACTGATCATCCTACTGCACTCAACACTTTACAGCCTATAGTATATAAAATTAAGCACATCAATTAGATCCTGTTCTAATTGAGACAGACAAGCAAGTTTTCTCCCATGACACCTTCCACATTTCCAAACAAGACTATAAAATGAATTCTTAATACTCTCAGTCCCCAAATTTACAATTTATAGTGAAGTATCACAGTATCACAGTATAAGCAAGGTTGGAAGAGACCTCAAAGATCATCAAGTCCAACCCATTACCACAGACCTCAAGACTAGACCATGGCACCAAGTGCCACATCCAAACCTGCCTTGAACACCTCCAGGGACCGTGACTCCACCACCTCCCTGGGCAGCCCATTCCAGTGGGGAATGACTCTCTCAGTGAAGAACTTTCTCCTCACCTCCAGCCTAAACTTCCCCTGGCACAGCTTGAGACTGTGTCCTCTTGTTCTGGTGCTGGTTACGTCACACACATTAGTTTAACTTTTGTTGTTGTTAGGATATTCTGGTCTTGCTTCATATTTAAAGTAACTCCCACCGTTGTATTACCACATCATTAGCAATCTTATGACTGGAGTCTAAAAATTATGTAACAAGATGGGTCCCAAGATGAGTCATGAAGTAACACTGATTACCTCTTTCTCCCCTAAATTTTTGTTCAGCACACCCACTCAGACTTCTCAATTAAGAAGTATGTTTCCTTACATATTCCCTGACTTTTCCAGTTTCAACAATTCCATCAAATTAAGGCTCAAAAAAAAAATTGCATTTTCTTGACACTTTTCTTATCACTATATGCATTTGTAAATCCACATTTCAACTCTTCTGCTGTTCAATCACACTATATGCTTTTTCTTTCCTTCAGTTTCAGTCTAGAGCTTGACACTGCTCTAGTTTTGAGCTACCTGAATCACTTTCTTCCTATTCTTAAATAAAGGTGCTAAATTAATGAGCTAAATTTAGTGCCTTCCTTTACCAGGGAGATCAGTTCTTCTGTTCAGGGCTTGGTATTGCATTTGTTCAGTAGTTTAATCAAGTGTTTACATATTCTACCTTACTACATTTGTGTGTATGCATTTTAAATACATATTTAGAAGGTCATACACTTAATATTGATTCCATTTTTCATTTAAGCTCAGAAATTGCAGGGGATTCACATCCCAAGTCTCAGTCTACTTGCACATACAGAGAGTTATCAACCACTTCAATCCAGGCAGACTTTTTTTTTTTTTAAATGAATCCAATAAATTCTAACTCAGATGACACTACAAAAGGTATTTAAAACTGAACCTGGCTCTTCATTTACCTGCAATGTCCTCTCTTTTGCATCAGAGGTATTTAACTGTCTCACACAGAATTTTCAGACACTAAGTCTTACAGTTGTACTTTGTTTACAAATTGCACAAAGTCATCCAAGGATTTTCTCTGATGATTTTAAAAATTATTAAATCCAACCTGAAATATAAAACTGAAGAATACACTCCTAAGATATATGAAATGATCAGTTGTGTTACCCCAATTCCTTTCCTATGAATTCTGTCTGTGCAAAATTTCTTCAGACAACTCTCATTTCTTCAATAGACATAGAAAAACTTACAAACACAGACTTCACCAATTGGATTTTAACTTGAAATTAGGGGAGGAAAAAGACTCTTTGGGCTTGTGTTTTTATGTGTGAAGATATGTGCATTAATACTATATACAACAGTTCATCTCCCATACTGTAATACTGCAGTTTCACTGAATTGATACTTGGCCAGGGAAAAAAGAAAAGCAAACTAACAAAAACAAAACAAAACCACAAAAAACCCACCAAAAACAACAAGCAAACAAAAAAACAAGATAAAAAGTCAAGAGCAGCATGGCCAGCAGGGCAAGGGAGGGGATTCTGCCCCTTTACGCTGCTCTNATCAGGATGAAAAGGGCATTATCATACAGAATCACAGAATGGTAGGTTTAGAAGGGACCTCTGGAGATGATTTAATCCAATCACCCTGCTAAAGCAGAGTCACCCAGAACAGGTTGCAAAAGCCTCCAGAGGAGACTCCATAACCTCTCTGGGCAGCCTGTTCTAGTGCTCTGTCACTTTCCCTGTAAAGAAGTTTTTCTTTATGATTAGGTGGAACTTCATAGGGCAGAATAGCTTCTTTCTTCTTTTTTTTTTTTTTTTTTTAACTGCTTCTGATTTTTTTTTCCTTCTAAAAATCAGCTCTGTCCAGAGCAAATTTTAACATCATAGATGCTCCTCTTTGAAAATTCCTACTTACATGCTTTCAGTTCAAGAACATTAAGGCACAAAAGGCCAAAATCTCAGATTTCAGGGCCCTCAGCATTTGGCACAAATTCTCCCTGCTTTTTGCTTGCAGTATTGATGTTCAATGATCAACCTGCTAATAAAGTCTCTCTTCAATTCCGTAATCTTCAACTCTTTTCCTGTCTGCACTCAGTACAAAAGGTTCCAGCAACAACATCATCACACTGAACAAGGGAGAAAAAATAAACCTGTGCAGGAGCTCTCAGCAAAGACTCCCTCTAAGCATTAGTCACCAGGAACTCCTTAATCACCACATCAAAAGATTGTTTCCTAGCAAGTACATCAGTTTTGTGGCTTGACATCAAGCTTGACTTTTATTTACACCCCTCCTAAAGTGCTGATCCCCAAACTGGCTGCTATACTCCATTATCTTCCAAATGCCTGCCACAGTGTCGTGGTAGGCCTAAACAGGCCAAATTAGGCTTGTGAATGTCCTGGCTCATCCGGGCATGTTTTTTCTGCTCTCTCTCCTTCTGTTTTGGGGAGAGCAACCACGGGAAAAGGGACAAAGGACCTGGTGCCACTAAGTCTGGGGTCTGGGGTCAGCCCAGCCACTGCGGTAAACAGGGTGCACACGGTTGCCTTGTGCAGGGCCCGTGATCTGCCCCAAAAAAGGGTAAAGCAAGCCTACGGCTTCACCCAATATGGCCAAATCTTGGCTAACTGCCATTTGATTGGCTATCTCGTGTCCAAAGGCCCAATTGATCTTAGGGCTGTGTTACTAAAAGGAGCAGGGAACACAGGGCGCGTGCCTTCCGCCATTACAAGGTGTGCCTGCTTGCATCCTGCCTGCTGCCTCCATGCATTCAGCCTGCACAGCCAGTGTGATACTGTAAGACGTCCTGCCTGCATATGAATGCCTGCTGCCAAAGACAGCCAGAACCAGGTCAGAGATTGTCTCTCTCCTTTTTCCAGTGCTCAGAAGCCTGGAGAAACTCTAAAGCCACTGACGGCTACCGATAGCAACCCCGCAACGAGCCTTGGGGTACTGTCAGACTCTTTAAATACCAAAGCCTCTGGTAATTCTTAATTGCCTTCTGCCATAAGCAGAAAGGTGCTCCCTGAGTCCATCTAGGGGGCAAGCGGCATACTGGCCACAAGCGGCATACTGACTGCAAACCTTCTCCCTTCCAGTTTAATTCGAGTTCTGTTAATGTATTTATTTAATAGTTATTTCCAGATCCTGTTATAACCTGTATATAGTTTCCATAACGTTGCAAAAAGCCTGTTATTATTGTTATTATTATTAAATGGTGGTCGGGGTGGTGCGAGTTCCAATTATTTAATATTAATAAACTATATATTAATGTTTTTATAAATACAGTCTCGCGGTAGCTAATTACCCCCTCCGCGACACACAGAGAAAGGATCCTTGCTACTGAAAACCCCTCATGTTATTATCTCCAGTGATCTGCAAGTCTTCTAACAACCACTGCTTGAGAAGAAGACCTTCCTTTTGCTGACACAGCCTGCAGTCTTTGTTGCCAGACACTTCACATTAAGTGATATTAAGACAATTTTCTGAACTGTGGCTTTGAACTGGATGATTTATAGCTCTTTCAAAAGTAACTATCTTCATTTATTTACCACACAGTGACTCACTCTATCTTATATAATTTCTCCTTGTAAAACTTTCAGATATAACCACTGAGACATCTTATTAAAACGTCATTTTAACATCAGACAAAAACTGCCCACTGAAAAATTCTCCAAGTAAACACTTGGCAACTTCGAATTTTACAGCCAACTATATTTTGAATTCCTACTACAAAACAGATTTTAACTTATTTTGTATGTGGCAGGCTATCTAGTTCTTTCACATGGAAGTAAATCAAGCTCCTTGATGACATCAAGGGAACACATCTATCAACACAGCCTCTAATACTACTTTTTAAAAGCATATAGCACACGTTCAGATTAGTTTAGCAATATTTTCATCACAGCCAGTGATGGTTCACTTAACTTTTAAAAAAGGTGGGACTGATCTGTCCAGTCATAGAATGGTAAGGTTGGAAGGGACCTCAAGGATCATCTAATTCCAACCCCCTGCCATAGGCAGGGACACTTCCCACTAGTAGAGGTTACTCAAGAAGTCATCCTGACTTTTTAAACCCATCAAGAGAAGTGTGGGCAGCAGGTCAAGCGAAGTGATCCTTCTCCTCTACTCTGCGCTGATGAGACCCCATCTGGAGTATTGTGTCCAGTTCTGGAGCCCTATTACAAGAGGGATATGGATGTGCTGGAAGGTGTCCAGAGAAGGGCCACAAGGATGAGCAGAGGGCTGGAGCACCTCTCCTATGAGGAGAGACTGAGGGAGTTGGGGCTGTTCAGTCTGGAGAGGAGAAGGCTCCCAGGTGACCTTATTGTGACCTTTCAGTATCTTAAGGGGGGCTACAAGAAAGCTGGGGAGGGACTTGTTAGGATGTCAGGTAGTGATAGGACACAGGGGAATGGAACAAAGCTAGAAATGGGGAGATTCAGACTGAATGTTAGGAGGAAGTTCTTCATGAGAGTGGTGAGAGCCTGGAATGAGTGCCCAGGGAGGTACTCAAAGCCCCATCCCTGGAGGTGTTTATGGTCAGGCTGGATGAGGCTCTGGCCAGCCTGATCTAGTGTGAGGTGTCCCCTGCCCATGGCAGGGGGGTTGGAAGTGGATGATCCTTGTGGTCCCTTCCATTCCTGACTGATTCTTACAGTTCTATGATTTCAGAACCTTACTGTTCTGAAATCTCCTCTGCTCATTTACATCCCAAGCCAATCCAAGACACTTTCTCCCTGGTCTCAAGAAGAATTTGCTGGCTGCAGGCACACAGTTGGCAAAATTACTTCCTCTAAACTATCTATTTCAATTTCTCAATCTGGTCAGATAGTGCAAAAGCCACCACTTTTGTCTCAGCTCAGTCCCCTTTCATTTTTCACTTGTACCTAGCTAAGAAAAAAAGAGCAAATCAATAGTTTTAAGGCATCTTTTTTACCTCCCTAAGGCACATTGACAGGCTGTATCAGCAGGCATTGACACATGCTGCTTCAGAATATTAAGACAGATTAGCCAGTAATGGGAAAGAGTAATGCAGCATAGCACACAGAAAAGGAATCACTCCAGGAAAACCTCAACCTCCTTCATATTGCCTGAGTATTTAAAATGAACTACTAAATATTAAATTTTCATCCCGTACAGAATTCTGAGCCCAACCATCTCAGAAACATTTAACATTAGTAGCATTATCAAAAATATTTTAACAGAAAGTAAAGTAAAATTTAAGTAAATGTACCTTTTGTTAAAAATAAAATTATTATTACTATTATTATTAAACTATTTGTTTTCCAAGTTTTAAAGTTTTTTATTGTAATGGCTTTATTCTATACCCGTGCAACTAGCAGCAAATATCCAGGAGATAGCAAATACCTGTTAGATAAATTTTGTGAAACAAATATCTAATGATGGAGACTCTTTTTACTCAAAAGAGCTGTTCTATCCAAAAAAAAAAACCAGTGTCCAAATACTTGGTTTAAAGGTTTTCTTCAGGGGTGCTCCTTCCACAGCATCCACAAGATGTCAGCATTGTAAAAAGAACAAAATCCTCATGCACGGTGAAATATGAAATGTCTCTTCTATGTTCTGAACCATGGATTTCATTTTTTGTACATCTCAATCAGCGTAGCTCAAAGAATTTTTTTGTTGCTGGTGTTGGTTTTTCGGGTTTGTTTTTGTTCTGGTTTTTTTTGCTTGTTGTTTTGGGTTTTGGGTTTTTGTTTTTTTTATACAGAGACCAAATATAAAAGACAAAATGTGCGAAAATTCAAAACATAAAATCATCTTTAAAAATACAGAAATCCAGACTCTGTTTTAGCCTGGACTTCAATTAGCAAAGACAAACTTAGCAGACAGCAAAAGTACCAAGATAGGCAGAAACATTTATGAATCCAGTGTTGCAAATAAGCTACATAAAAGATAGCATCAGATGAGAAACTGTAGAGTAGATAGAAGCAGATAAATAAATAAATAGAACAAAGCAGCAAACAGGGGCCCAGAAAGCTTCACGAATGTTTGGTATTGGTTTGTATTTAACAAGGGAAAACAAGTCATAGAATCAGTCAGGGTTGGAAGGGACCACAAGGATCATCTAGTTCCACCACTCCTGCCATGGGCAGGGACACCCTACCCTAGATCAGACTGTCCAGAGCCTCATCCAGCCTGGCATTAAATATCTCCAGGCATGGGGCCTCGACCACCTCCCTGGGCAACCCATTGCAGCCTCTCACCACTCTCATGCTGAAGAACTCCCTCCTCACATGCAGTCTCAATCTCCCCACCTCCAGCTTTGCTCCATTTCCCCCTAGTCCTGTCACTACCTGACATCCTAAAAAGTCCCTCCCCAGCTTTCTTGTAGGCCCCCTGCAGATACTGGAAGGCCACAAGAAGGTCACCTTGGAGCCTCTTCCTCTTCAGACTGCACAGCCCCAACTTTTTCAGTCTGTTCTCATAGTAGAGGTGCTCCAGCCCTCTGCTCATCCTAATGGCCCTTCTCTGGAGATGCTCCAGCATCTCCACGTCCCTCTTGTAACAGAGGCTCCAGAACTGGATGCAGTACTCCAGGTGAGGTCTCACCAAAGCAGAGTAGAGGGGGAAGATCACCTCCCTCACCCTGCTGCCCACACTTCTGATGCGGCCCAGGATCTGGTTGGCTGCAAGCCACACTGCTGGCTCATGCTGAGCTTCTCATCCACCAGGACCCCCAGGTCCCTCTCCTCAGGGCTGCTCTCAAGCCAGTCACTGCCCAGCTCGTATTGGTGCTTGGGATTGCCTCAACCCAGATACAGGACCTTGCACTTGCTCTTGTTGAACCTCATGAAATTGCCCAACTCTCCAGCCTGTCCATGTCCCTCTGGATGGCATTGTTGCCCTCCAGCATGTCTGCTGCACCACACAGCTTGGTGTGTATTTAAGTATCCAAGCCACCTCTTCTGTCCAGGAATTTTAAAATAAATAAATAGATAAATAAATAAATATTGAAATCTGTGTAGCTTCAGTGAACATCCAAGCAACTATGAAGCAAATAATCTCTACATAATCCTGCTCGCTGCATGTTACAAAAGGAAGCTACCACTGCACAGAAATGCCAGATGAAAAATGGTATCACTAAAAGTGATAGTTTTGGGGTTTTTTGGTGCTCTAAACTTCCAATGATGAGCACAGCACCGTAAACTGATGTATAACCTAAAAAGCCTTTCCAACGACTTGGGACTTTCCCCCATTTTGTGCACAGTCATCTGAAACCAAGTAATCAATGCACAAATAAGTGTTGTCACTTGCTTCAAATTTTGTTCATAACTTACAGAATCATAGAATGGTAAGGTTGGAAGGGACCTCAAGGATCATCCAGTTCCAANACCCAGCCTGGACTTGTGCTTGGGATTGTGCCCACCCAGGTGCAGGACCTTACACTTGGCCTTATTGAATTTCATGAGGTTGGCCTGGGCCCACCTCTACAGCCTTCAAATGATTAAGCTTGCAGGATCTCTTTTTTCGTGCAGCACAATCATGGAAGGTTCTCAGTAACAAATCTGCACTGTTTCCATTCAAGGGCCATGTCTCTAACCTACTTCCTTTCTGTGAGTGCACTGCCTGCCTTTTAATGAACAGCTTCATCAATTATTAAGAAGATAAATGTATTAAATCTCATGGTGTCTTTGTTCTAATAGGTGTGACAGCTAATAAGAGTAAAAAAAAGGCATTTCCTTTGACATGTAAAAAGAAACACCAATGGAAGTAGAGGCAGAAAGTAATGGGAAGAGGGCATATCACCTAAGTCATCTGGCAGTATCTTACTATTTACTTGAAATTGCCATTCTTGAGTGACCTGTACTAGTGGGAGGTGTCCCTGCCTATGGCAGGGGGTTGGAACTAGATGATCTTTGAGGTGCCTTCCAACCTTACCATTCTATGATTCTATGAAAATCAGAGCAAGCTAAGCCATTTGAGATTTCTGATTCGAGTGGTAAAGGATAAAAAAAAAAAAATTCACAAACATCTAGCATAATTATAGTAAATTAATTAAACATTTGGGATCTTAAATAATTGATCTGTGATAAGAAACATTTATTTCACTGGGAGTAAAACTACAGCACATGCTTACAGTACATCCATTACTCCACAGTATATGTCCATAGATATTCTTCTACTACCATAAGGAATCAGCTTACCTTCCTTTTTCATTACGAGGCTATGCAATTAACATACAATTAAACCATACAGTGAATACTTACTTCATAGAGCACTGAAAATATGATGTGATTATATGACATTAATCAGAAGGGGAAACACAAACAACCAAAAAGAAAAAAAAAAAACCCCAACAACAACTATCTAGACATTAACAAAATTCATAAAGAGGGAAGGTAGGTTGTGGAGAACCTTAGCCCAAAACTCTTCAGTAATTACTGCCTTTTCCCCCCCTCCCCTCTCAAATTAATGACACAAAATGAAAGTTTAACTCAGATGTCTGTGTTATCTTCAGGCAGAAAATAACATAGCTGTGAGCCTTTTATGGAATTAAAACACACAAAAGTTCACAGGAAAATTGACTATTGTGGCCTTGCAGTATCTTAAGGGGGCCTACAAGAAAGCTGGGGAGGGACTCCTTAAGATGTCAGGTAATGATAGGACTGGGGGGATGGAACAAAGCTGGGAATGGGTAGATTCAGACTGGATGTTAGGAAGAAGTTCTTCACCATGAGGGTGGTGAGACCCTGGAAGGGGTTGCCCAAGGAGGTGGTGGAAGCCTCATCCCTGGAGGTGTTTAAGGCCAGGCTGGATGAGGCTCTGGCCAGCCTGATCTAGTGTGAGGTGTCCCTTGCCCATTGCAGGGGAGTTGGAACTAGATGATCCTTGCGGTCCCTTTCAACCCTGACTGATTCTATGATTCCAAAAGTTATTTTTTCCATTTATGTTTATTTATTAAAGATGTTAATAGGCATACAAGACAGCACATATTAAAGGTGGGTGTTTCATAAAGGCTATCTCAATTCTATAAAACAAAGCCTTACCTTGCCAGCTGTCATTGCAGACACACAGCTTCTCTCCTGTCAAGTCACAGTACCCATGATCTGGGCTGCCACAGTTGGCTTTGCAGTATGGAATATCACATGCTTCTCCTTTCCAGTACTTGTCACACTCACAGTACACCCTGCTTGGTACAGACATGCTGGTTGTACACTTGCCATGTTCTGAGCAGTTATTAGGACAAGAATTAATTCTGAAAAACAAAACAATGTAAAATGAGGGAAGTGACAAGCCAGTGGCTGATGACAGTGGTTTTATCTGACAATATTTCAACGTTATTTGTTACACCACCTTGTTTTCCCTGAAAGATTTCTATCTGCTGACAAAATACAAGTGCAATCATGACTCTACAGGCAAGTGAGCTGAAAGGGTGTTCGTCCAGGCTTACATACAAGGTCTGTGCTGCAGTTAGGATCACAAACATCATATATGTTAACAAGAAGTCTTGACATTAAGCAGAGGGACGGGCCCTGCCTGGACAGATCACCATCTACTCTTCCCTCTGTTCCAGTATCAGAACTCTAGTCAGTCACTTCAAATCTTTATTATGTCTAGGAATGTCCATACTGGAAGCGACTGTGAGCAGTAACCCTTAAACTCTCCACCACAGGCATACAGTCAAAGGGGTTTCCTGAGTGGCTTGGGTCCATGTTATGAAACAACAGGAGGGAAATAAAACTGCAAAAGCTGTGTAAGTAAAAATACAACATGGCTAGGGCCACAAAGATGCTCAGAGGGCTGCAGCAGCTCTGCTATGAGGATAGGCTATGAGAGTTGGGGCTCTTCAGCCTGGAGAAGGGAAGGCTTCAAGGAGACCTTGGAGTGGCCTTCCAGTATCTGAAGGGGGCCGACAGGAGGGCTAGGGAGGGACTATTGACAAGGTCTTATAATGACAGGATGAGTAATGGGTTTAAACTGGCAGAGGGGAGACTGGAACTGGATATTAGGAAGAAGTCCTTTCCAGTGAGGGTGGTGAGACACTGGCACAGGTTGCCCAGGGAGGTTGTGGCTGCTCCCTCCCTGGAGGTGTTCAAGGCCAGGTTGGACGAGGCCTTGAGTGACCTGTTCTGGTGGGAAGTGTCTCTGCCTATTGCGGAGGGTTGGAACTAGATGATCCTTGAGGTCCCTTCCAACCTAAACCATTCTATGATTCTATGAATACTTTGAAACTACTTACTTACTTCACGCTTTAAATCCTTTCTAGTAGAGCTACCTTAACCTTGCCTCCTTAACTGTGCAGTCAGAGAAGCAAGAAGAGGAAAGGCTGGGCTAAGAGAAGCCTGTAACAGTCACAGGAGTTAGCACTGCTGTGATACACCCAACCAAACACTGAGGTCACTGGCAACTGTGCTGCAAAAGAATGCAGACTGGTTCCAGGAACACAGGCAATTCCTTGGACACGAGGAGGGATGCAGGATGTTAAAGTATGTGGGTCAAAGATTTTCCATTAACATAATAGCAGGCAGTACGTGCCTGATGAAATCCAAAAGAAGATTTGAAACCTCTTTCGATGACTCGCAGCAAAGGGCTGGGCTGAAACTCGGAATAAACTGTTACTACAAATCCCTGACAATAACACAGACTGCTCCCTGTAGATGTGAGAGAATTCATAGCCTTACTTGCTCATACCAAAGGAAGAAAGAAAAAAAAACTTAGCAAGCTGAAGGATGGCCTTTGGCCAAGCGTAGTTGTAGTAGGGCAGTCAGGAGACATGTTTTCATTTTCTAGAAGTCTCACAGCAAAGAGGACTGATTCTGTTACACTATCAAAAAAGAAAATTCCACATGTGAAATGAAGGTATCCTGGAGGCCCAGTAACACACATGGCATTAACTGCTGTGAGGAACCTCTCCCTTCACAGCAAGAGTGTTCTGCAGTAAAGTGAATAGTTAAAGTTTTAGCAGCAATAACATTGATACCAGTTTAAAAGTAGATGTGTTCCCATGTGGCATGGAAGATACATGTCCTGGTGATGTGGGTTTGGGAGTTCCCCGCCCCCCCACACTTTGTAAAATGACCCAGGCTAAAACTCAGTCTGCTGGAAGTTTAGATGAAGCTCTATTTACAGCTCAGCACAATGCACAAGCAGAGATATACACTATACACAGGAATATTTACAGAAATATACAAGGTAAAGGTAATACAGAAACACAACACCCCTCCCAGAAATCAGAGACCCCAGGAGGGGCTCCCAACCACCCTTCCACCTTCTCCCCACCCCTATACCTTACCCCAAGGTTTTGAGGATCGGCCAGAGGAGGAGTTAGAAGAAAAGTGATTAGTGAAATTAATTTGTCGGAGAGAAGAAGCCAGAAGTTGCTAGACAGCCCCAGACACTGTACCCCAGAGAGTGCCACAAGCCCGACTGGCTTATCTTTTGTTTTGAGTACTTATTCCTAAACATCACAGCAAGCCTATGAGTGAAGTAGACATCACCATTGTTTTC